>JARJLG010000198.1:0-186371 GCA_029448575.1 Mycena maculata
ACTTATCGTATTTTCTTGTGCCCACCACAGTGTTCAGGTCACTACAGTTGGGCGATTTTTCTTCTCGCATGATCTAACGTCTGAACGCGATATGTTCAGATCGTGACTGGCGGGGTCAAGAGCAACATTTACAACAATTCTCGCTTGATACCGGCCTCGTCGATTTTTGCACCAATGGCTGATTTATTTTCTGAGGACCGCCTTGCGAAGTTGCAAGGTACATAGGCCGCTTTGTCTCGATGGTCGTCTAACATTCCGTCCAGTTGGATCCATGCCTACCGATGTGTACGCCAGGCAGGTGGTGACGCAGACTCTCAAACGCCACGTCAAAGCCTGGATCTGGAAAGGCAGCTTCTCGTTCGTGTGTTGGTTTATCGACACTTTCTTTGGGCGGACAGGATTTGTCGGTGTTTCTGTGTTGGAAAGCAGACATCTATCTAACTGAGGGTTTCCTTTAGGACCTGATATTTTCGTCGGAATCTGGGCTAAACCGTCTGAAGAACAAGTTATCCAAGAAGAAGAAGCAGAATTAGCGTGATCGGATCGTTCACAATGCGAGCACGGAACTTACCATCCCGCGAAGTCTGATATGTACCACGCACATTCAAAGAACCTCAAGTTGCTGCCGAGACATTCTTCTCATCGAACTACGGTTGTACATAGGTATATTACGCGGGCCCGTTGAGGAACAGCTGGTTTCCGTACTACATAGTCGTATGTATGCTACCGTAACAGAATTAATCGATTTCGGTGTGCACAGAAAGTTGAGCAAACCTATTCATGAGGTTCCTACTCGGGACCTTGAATATGAAGACGGTTTTCTCAAAATGCCTTTAACGAGGCCTTTAAGTTATAGCAGGTACAATGACGGACCTAGGACAACGCGGACGTATCGACGAATAACTGGGCCATGAATGCCGGGGGGTAGCGGTCTCCCTGTGACGCATCGGCCTTCACGGTAACGTCGCGCACAGCCTGAAAATCTTGCTCGGAAAGTTCGAGCGACGCGGCCGCGATGTTCTCGGTCAGGTACATACTGTCGAAAATGACAAATCTTCGTTTTGTGGTGCCGGCAGGAAGGTTGGAATTGGACGCACCTTGAGCTTGGTGATTCCCGGGATGGGATGATATCCTTGCCTTGGGCAAGAAGCCACGCAAGCGCTTCTTGCCCAGCGGGCGCCCCATCATACTATTTGACACCAATTGTTTTCAGACCATCCGCCAGCTTCAGATCAGGTCTTTTGTGAGTGTTAGAACTTGTGCTGGACGCACCGCGGGTTGTGTCTCCGCGAATCCTCCGGCTCAGAGTCTTCCGGGAATTTCTGGAATCCGGCGAGGTAATGTTTAATGAATGCAGGAGTGCATCGGTTGCACATCAAAAAAAGCACATGATGCGCTCCTCGCGGTCCTGCATAGCATCCGCGTTTGTGCTTAGTAGACTCAGACTGAGACTAATTGTTTCAGGTTGGGACTGCGCCCCGAAATTATGAAAACCTTGTCTTGAGCTAACGTACTGGAGGTTGGAAAAGCACTGTCCGTTTTAGTCCCGATCCGCCGGGATCAATTCTCGCCCGCTTCGCGGCACAAAATCCTTGAAAACCGAAACGTAACCTTGGGCGGGGTGAAAACTCAAAAGCGGCGATGGAAAAAAAGTTGTTCCAGCGCAGCTACTGAACTACGAATCCCATTTGTTGATCCATCACGACTCACGATTCTTGTATGAAAAATTAACATTCGATGTAGATTCCATGAATGGAAAATATAATGATACATGCATATCCTGTCACATGTTTGAGTTAAAGGAGGGTGATACTGAATGCCTGAGGCCTGAACGTTGAACCTCCGGCAAATGGCGCCAGAACATCTTTTGATTGGCGGTGACTTAACCCAAAAGTCCCTTCCGCAATAGTATAACGTTCAACCCCTTCCTGAGTTCCTCAGCGGATTCGATGTTTTGATACGCAGGCACGTGTTGCCCGTGAGGCCCGGACATTGCCTACTTACGCGAACTGGCCCGCGCTCGCCTCCCCCACTATCATCTTGCCCGATAAGGAAATTTTTCGCCGGCGGGTGTTGGAGCTGTGGCGGAGTGGTTGCGTGCATGCATGTGTCCTTATTTAATCTGCTATTACGTCTTTGGTTCGAACCTGGCCACTGGGTTGTATTTTACTTTATTCCACCAGCCTAATTTTTTCGGCCTCCTTTCTGCATTTGTGACGGCCTGCGCAGATGAGGTCGCTAACCCATTTTCCCTATGTGCAAACAAATGCACTCATCTACATCCGGTGTTTTTTTTTGGGTGCTCCTGAAAGGGTAGAATGTTCCAAATCCCACTTCAGTTGAAGTTGTTCTCTACAACTACTTCTCTCATTTGATCTGACTTTGACCCTACCAATTTGCTCTGATAAACACCTTTTTCAGTGGGTTTTACCATCCTTTGTCTTCTTCATACGGCAGGTTTAAGGGGGTTAGAGATTGAATGCCATGCCCTGTCAATCTTTTTTATCGACCTTTATGGCTTAGCAAAGTTCCTCCTCTTTGTTCCTTTTTATCATGTCTACTTTAATTTAATGTAATGGAGTCAACCAACTCCATCTCAAATTATTCTTCGTTGTGAAAAAAGACTGCAATACCGGGAATCGAACCCTGTCGACATCAAAAAGATCACGTGAGGTGATTGTGGGGGAGCGCAAGGGGGGTTCGCGAACTTTACTTTACGAAGGCGGAGCGGTGAAGGCCAATTGGGTGTTGATTTATTTTATATCGGAGCCAGTTAATGGAGGGGCCTTGTCTGCGCTAACGTCTTCAATTTTACTCCTTGGTTAGCCACTGGTTATTTATCCTTCCTTGGGCCGGTAATTTGAATCCTCAACATCATCATGTTGCTCCTTATAAACGATTTTTTTCCCACTCTCCTCTTTGACTTACCAAGGACAAAAACACACAGGGGGCAAACATGATGGCACTTGTCATACTGGCATCGGACAGGCATCCGCTGGGCATCGGACAGGCATGTGTTGGGCATGTGTCAGGCATGTGGCAGGTAATTTCTCACCTGCCTGCCATGTGGTGGGAATGTTTCACATCGAAATTACTGTATAGCTATTGGCTTCTTTGCCTGTTGTCCATAGTATGGCACAGTGGTTATTGTTGTGTAGTAACCTGTTTGCTGACTCTTTTGTCCACTTCGGTTGCGCCTGTGTTCAATCCCTGCATTGCACTTCTTTTTTCGCTTTTCTCAGCAGAGCTCTTCACATCACAGTCTAGCACATCTGAAGACCGTTCTATGGTATCATTCTTGATGTTTTGCACGAAGATAAAAATTTAGGTACTATTCTGCACATTGGGTCTGATTTTCGCATTTTTCTCTTTCCTCCTTTCCTCTTTGCCCCCGGAGTTTTCCAGGATTGTTTTCTATATATCCTGTGTATAAGTGTATGAAATAACTAAAGGATTTGGAGAGTGAAAGATATTGAGAAAGGGTTGCCGGACCATCAAAGTCAGTTAATCCCCATGAATGTTCTGGCCTCGCGCCTCATCCCTAACTTCTGGGAAAAATTGAAGGGCCTTTTGTATCCTATTGAAGGCCTTCTGCTTCATCAGAATTTCTTGCCATGATGAGGTTCTCATGTTCTGGATGCGAGGAGGCTGCAGTCACGAATGGCAAGGCAGCTGCTGAGTAGTGCTGCCTGAAACACATGAAGCGGGGGTATGAGTCCCCAATTTACCACAAGGAACAGTTCTTGCCCCTCCCCCTCAAAGACCCTGCAAAAAAACCCTTGCCTTGGGCCTGCAAAGTCTTCCTATAAATTTGTATCAATATTTGTGTTGTTAACAGGGGAAAGTTAGATTCTCAAGCCACGTCACAGGAGGCCATTGATGCCCTCATCCTTGTGGAGCGGGATTATTGAGGGTGCATGGTCGGTGAAGCAGCAGCCACTGATGACATTATATCTCAGGACTTTATCAAGCAGCTAGGATATTAGTGACAACCAGTGGTATATGGTAAGTGGCTGGAATCTAATACATGATAAAGAGCCTTACATCCAAAGCAGACTGCGAGATCTCTGAACAACTAGAATGTCATGAGGAGCTTCATGTACAATGCCTACAAGTTCAAGCAGTGCAGGACGAGGCAGTGGAAGAGCTTGTCTGTACGAGACAAGACCCTTGTGAGGGACAGCATGAACTCCATGTCGTGCCCAAAGCCTCAAGTTCTTCATTGGCTGCACTCAAAGGCAGCAAAGTTTATTGCCAAGGGACAGCAGAGCATGAGCATATATATATACTATTGAATTATCCTCCGATTAAAATGCTTGAACTGATAATTCATAACCTTGCATAGACACTGAAGTGTGAACTCACCAATTCAGGGTCAGAATTTGGGCAAGTCCGATTATTTGCCCTTTTTATTTTATCTCTGGCATTGGGGACTGAGAGGTCTAGAGAAATTAACCTGATACAGTTCAATATGTATTCATCCTGTTCCTCAGTGCAAGTTTAACCCTAGAGGCAGCGCTAGCCCCCATGTTCATGTTTAAAAAATCTGCTGCTCAGTTTGTACAAACACCGAGAAACCAAACATATAATATTCAAGAGTGGCCTATTTACTGTGTTTACAATGCAAAAGAGTCATTGAGCAACTACTATGGACAATTGAGAAAGATTACGAGGACTGCCATGTCATAAGTAATTTGAGGAGCAGCAAAGGGATGCTGGTAAAGTGGAGAGTTCTGGAAGCCTTACTGTGATTGAATGGAGGGAAGAGTAAAATTTGAACTTTTTGGAGGGTAGGGTGGCCGTTGGGTTGGAATGGCAAGATTGGGGGGTGGAAAGTCCCAAATCTTTCATCTATTGGTTCTGTCTAATGGGCTAACCCTGATTATACCTAAATTCAAAGTCTATTACTCCATACTAATTACTCATATCCGGACCATTGGTCCCACAAACTCCTGCAGATTTAGTATATCATCCCTCCAATTGGTTGGTTGAGGAGTCATCTCGACTCACAAAACTGCTCAGCTAGTTGGTTCCGTTTTCCTACAATTCATCTGTTCTTCATCTCCAGCTCTATGTCCCGATCTCCTGAAGGTCTTCTTTGTCTATATAGCCTTTGTAGGCTGTAGCCTGAATACAATATCCCTATTTGTATGGTTGTCTTGAATCGTTCTTGAAGTCTTGTTCTTAGTAAATCTTAGATCTCTCCATGTTCACATTTGGATGTTACTCTGTTCTTGTGTCACGATTTAGACGCTATCTAATCGCGACAACGCCTTATCTAAGCGCCTAATCAAGCGCTCGTCTATTTAAACACCAAGGCTATGCTTGAGTCATCAGTGATCGGACAGCCAGGGATCGGGTTCCCACAGGAACATGCCAATGAAGCACGACAGATTGGTGATCGGACAGCTGACAGGTGTCATGCTGCGGACATGTGGAGTATGCATGGGCATTACTCAGAACACATGGCTTCAGGACGTTTCTTACTCAGAACACATGGTTCTAGCATGTTTATTACTCAGAACACATGGTTATGGTGCTTGTAGCACATGGACGTTCTATTGTATATATTATTAGCACTAGTTACATAGCCACAGTTGAACAGTATAAGTAGTGTAGCTAGTCGCATGTATTCCTTAGTCTTTTATTCCATCATACTTCGAGCCTCACTCTTACCTGCTACATCTGAGAACGCAACGTGCGACCTCTCAGACTAGTATTTGAGCCTTGAGCGTGACATAATAAAAGACTACCCTTCATACCTTCGTACCGCCCCTACCCTCCGACCTCCTTTCCTTTTCCCCCATCCCTCTATCCACTACTTGGTCTCTTACCTCTACTTGGAATCTTGTATTTGAAGTTCCATTTTCCCCATTCCCCACCCGCCGATTCTCTACCTCGTCCACAGCGAGTCTAAACAAGTGCAGCACCAGTCGTTTTCGGTTTACCGAACAGGCAGACGCTAGGCCACGGGAAACGTTGAGTCCGTCCCAAGCCACATAGCAGTCGCAGGAGTGCCAGCCGGACCTTCGGGGAAGACTGCCTCGCTATCGCCGGGGGTGTTGTAGAAGACCCGGGGTAGTTCTGTCGCAAGAGACCGTTGCGATTCCACCAACCACTGAGTGCGGATTCATACCAGCACAGTGACCTTCCGCGCCCCATCCACCTCCTCCTCGTCGGGAACCTCATCCCCGTCGACTTCCTTATACCGCTCCGCCGAACTTCCTACCTTCACCCCATTCGACCGACTCTACGCCGCCCTCGCCCACCCACCTTACCAACCACCTCGCCCGTCGCTCATATTACCAATGCCCGACGAAGACCAGAACCAGGGCACTACCTCTTACATGCCCGCTATGGACCTCGACCCCGCCCCGAGAGAGACTAGGTCCTCTCGGATTTCCTTCGCCCGCCTCCCCCCCACTTTCGACGGCTCTGACAAGAGCAAGTGGGAGACCTTCCTCGACGCCCTCCTTAATTACCTATGGGCGTACGATTCGGAGTTTGACTCCGAGAAGAAGAAAATCGCGTTCACCCTCTCGTTATTGGGTTGGACCGATGGTGCCTCGTGCCCAGCCACAAACTGGGTACGTAATTGGCGAAAGCGCACATTGCGCGAGGGGCTTGATAGCCTCTACCACTTCGATGATTTGATCTCGGAGTTGGAAGGGACGTTCCAGGACAAGAACGTCAAACAGACGGCGCACATGCGCCTTACGACAACTCGGCAGGGAAAGACTCCCCTGGCCGACTTTATCCAGGCGTTCGAGTTGAACGCTGAAGAAGCGGGGTATGCCCCCAACGACAAGGACACCCCCCACAACACCTTCCTAGTGGAAACACTAGAAGGCCTCGTCGAGGAGGGGGTGCGCACCCAGCTGTATGCGGGTGGAATTGAGGTCCCGGAGGATTACGCGGGACTCAAGAAGAGGCTGACGGCGATCAGCCGGGTCATGGAGCGGGGGAAACTCCGAGCGGCTCAACAGAGCCGGATGTTCTGGACCCCGGCGCGTGTACAAGCGCCGGCTGCCAAGTCATCACCGGGGTTCGGGCCGGCGCCCAACCTCGCGAAGAAGATCGGGCCGGGCGAGACCGCCCCGATGGATGTGGACCGCGCGCGGCAGACACCCCGCGTTTTTAAGTGTTATAACTGTGGCAAGGAGGGCCACATGAAGCGGGAGTGCCCGGAGCCTCCCAAGCGGAAATTCAATATCCGGTCGATCAAGACCGAGGACTACTCGCAGGACGACCTGCAGGCTCTCGCAGCCGTCCTTCGCGAGAAGGGTTTTTAAAGGGGCCCCCGCTTGCGGCCAAAGCCGGGCGCCCTGCGGACACAGACAAAGTCGCTCCAACGACGAACATTATGCCTACCAATGTTTTTACTTTACTGCCCGAACTTAATATTAGCAATGTAGTTACCAACCCGGCTGATGACTAGTCTACAAAAGAGCATAAACGATTTCCTAGTAGCTAGTGTAGAAAACAAACAAAAAATACGTATCCTGGAGAATCAGAATCGGAAACGTAATTTAAAGAATTGCAGAATGGACGAAGTAAATAAGCGTTGGAGCGCATTCAAAAAGGCCCCTGGAACCCAAACCAGTGCGAAAAATAGTGAGACGAAAAAGGACGGCGATGCCGTGAGGGCTCAATCCCAGGATCGGGAGGAAGCGCCCAAACAGAAGAAAACACGCGTGACGCTGAGTCAGAAGAAGACACAGGCGGCGCAGAAGCTGGCACAGTCTGAGGATCGGCTTGCCAAGGAGATGAAGGAAATCCAGAAGCAGAGGCGACATCACGAGATGCTAGTTCCCGTTACGCTGACTGCGTTGGACACTGGGAAGACGCGCGCTGTCAAGGCTCTTCTCGATAACGGTTGCACTACCACGTGCATCGATCGAGATTATGCCAAGGCAGAAGGCTTCGAGCTCCACGAGCTTGATGTGCACATCGTCGCCCGCAACGCAGACGGAACGGAGAACTCTCGGGGAAAGATCACTCACTACGTTGAGTTGATGCTTTCGGTCGGACTCCACGTTGAGCGCCAACGGTTCTTGGTCACAGGACTAGGCAAGGCTCGCGTGTTCATTGGGTACGATTGGTTGTTCAAGCACAACCCCGAGGTGGACTGGCGATCCCAAAAGATCGTGTTCAGTCGCTGTCCGCCTGAATGCAACATGCATGGCACGGAGTACCGGACAGGGATGTCCGCGGAGGAAGAGAAGTTGGAAGACGGCGAGTCGATCCTATTGGTCGACTTTGCGGAACAGATTGATCTGCGTGCGCACGGATCACAGGCGCAGCAGATGGCAGAGGAAGCGAATCGTGGGAAGGAGCGCATGGCCGAAGGAAAGGTCCCGGAGGAGTACCACGAGTTCGTAAAGGTGTTCGCGAAGGAATCATTCGACGCCATGCCCGAGAAAAGGCCGTGGGATCACGCAATCGAGCTTAAGCCAGGATCAAAGGCTGTAGATTGCAAGATCTATCCGCTCTCGGTCACGGAGCAGGGGAAGTTGAATGAGTTCCTGGAGGAGAACTTGAAGAGTGGGAGGATCCGCCCGTCGAAATCGCCGATGGCTTCGGCGTTCTTCTTCGTGAAGAAAAAAGATGGCAGCCTGAGACCAGTCCAGGATTATCGGAAGCTCAACGAAATGACGATTAAAAACCGTTATCCACTTCCGTTGATATCGGAGCTCGTAAATAAGCTCCGTGGCGCCAAATACTTCACGAAGTTGGATATCAGATGGGGATACAACAACGTGCGGATCAGGGAGGGAGATGAGTGGAAAGCGGCGTTCAGGACGAACCGAGGGCTGTTCGAGCCGCTCGTGATGTTCTTCGGCCTGACGAATTCCCCAGCAACGTTCCAGACAATGATGAACGACATCCTTCGAGAGCTCATAAACGAGGGAAAGGTCATAGTCTACCTGGACGATATCCTTATCTTCACCGACAACTTGGAGGAGCACAGAGCACTGACGAAGCGGGTACTTAAAATCCTGCAAGACAATAAGCTCTTTCTCAAACCAGAGAAGTGCGACTTTGAGAAGACGGAGATCGAGTATTTAGGAGTCATCATTTCCTACAACTCGATGAAGATGGACCCGGTGAAGATCAAGGGCGTGATGGAGTGGCCGGAACCAAAGAACCTTAAGCAGACACAGGCGTTCTTAGGTTTCACAAACTTCTATCGCCGCTTCATCCGAGGATACGCGGAGATAGCGAAGCCGATGACGAGGTTGACCGGGAAGGAAGGCTGGAGCTGGGGAGAGGAGCAGAAGAGAGCGTTCCAAAGGCTCAAGAATCGCATCGCCGAAGACGCCGTACTGGCGCTTCCCACAGATCACGGGAAGTTTCGAGTCGAGGCAGATGCATCGGATGGAGCTATAGGAGCGGAGCTCGCACAGGAGCAGGAGGGCGAATGGCGCCCTGTTGCTTTCATGTCTCATGGACTCAATGAGACTGAGCGGAACTACGAGATCTACGACAAAGAGATGCTCGCGATCATGACCGCGCTGGACGAGTGGCGGGAGTTGTTGATGGGCGCAAGCCAAACATTCGAGATCTTTACTGATCATCAAAATCTCGAATATTTCAAGAAGCCTCAGAAGGTTAATCGCAGACAGGCCCGGTGGATTCAGGAACTGGCGGAGTTCGATTTCACATTGCACCACCGGCCTGGAGCGTTGAACAAGAAGGCAGATCTCTTATCTCGGAGATCGGATCACGACCAAGGGAAAGACGACAACGACAATGTTGTTCTGCTGAAGCCAGAGTATTTCCGAGCGCAGGACATAGTGCTGGAAGGGCCAGAGACAGGAATCTTGGAACAGATTATAAAGGAGAAGAAGATCGATAAGAGCGTTAAGCTGGCGCTCGAGAAAAAGCTACCAGCCTGGGAAAAGAAGGACAATATTATATATTACAACGGACTTATATATGTACCCCAGAATCAGGAGTTGCGCGATAAGATTATCGGACTCCATCACGACCTGCCCATGCTCGGCCATCCCGGAGAGAACCGCACGCAGGAAATGGTGGAGCGTAATTATTGGTGGCCAAGGCTGGGAAACCAGGTCGCCGAATATATAAAGGCCTGCGAGGCTTGTCAAAGGACTCGAGTGCGCCGGTACAAGCAGGGAAAGCTTAACCCGCACAAGATCGCTGAGGGGCCTTGGCAGATTATATCCATGGATCTTATCGGTCCGCTGCCGGTCAGCAATGGCTTTAACGCCATCCAAGTCTGGGTCGACACTTACACGAAGATGCTCCATTGCGAGGCAACGAACATGGAGCTGACGAGTGAAGGTGTCGCCCGACTTACCCGGGACCGCGTGATTAGATATCACGGCATTCCCCGTAAAATTATATCGGATCGGGACACTCGATATTTATCCGGGTTCATGCGAGAGCTTAACCGGCTTCTCGGCATAGAAATGAACCCGAGCACGGCATACCATCCGGCGACAGACGGACAAACAGAACGGATGAATCAGGAGATTGAAAAATATCTCAGGATCTTCGTCAATCACCGACAGTAGGATTGGGCGGAGTGGCTTGCATTGGCCGAGTTCACTCATAACGATAAGACCAGCTCGTCGACGAGCATGTCACCTTTCTATACGAATACGGGATACCACCCCTGGAAGGGGATAGAGAACTCAGTCGAGTCGCGCAATGAGGCCGCGAACGACTTCGCACAGAAAATGAAGAGGATCCGCGATGAAGCGTCGGTCGCTCTTGAGAAAACCCAGAAAAAGATGAAGAAGTATTATGACGCGCATAGGCGCGAGGCGCCTGTATTTAAAGTCGGCGACATGGTTTGGGTGGAAGGAGAGAACATAGAGACAGATCGACCGACAAAGAAGATAGACGATGTCAGGCTGGGGCCTTACGAGATCATGGAGAAGGCCGGGGCTTCGGCGTGGAAGCTGAGATTACCGGAGACGGATCAGACATATCCGGTCTTCAACGAGGCACTTCTCACGCCTTACGTGGAGCCGCCCGAGGGACGGAAAGAGAAGCGGCCGGGACCGCAGATCGTGCAGGGACAGAAGGAGTACGAGGTGGAGGAGATCCTCAACCACAGGAAACGTGGGCGAGGCTACCAGTATTTAATCAAGTGGAAGGGATACCCTATTGGGGAACGGAACTGGGAGCCAACCCGGAACCTTAAGAATGCACCGGACATTCTCAACAAGTACAATGCAGAGCATGACTTGCGCCGATGGGCGGAGGACCTGATTGCCGGAAGGTCGAAGGAGAGCAATGACGCGCTGGCGGCAGAGCTCAGGAAATTAGGCTTGATGCCACCAAAGGAAGCGCTAGGCGCCAAGTCCCCAGGAGATGCCCAGGAACAGCCGCAGACCGAGGGGATTCCGGTCTTGCCGCTGGGGCATTGGGATTATCTTATCAAGCGGTATAAGCCGAAGCAGGAGTCGGCTGATTATCCAACTCGCTATCTATACGACCCAATCACAAGACGAAGGATGATCGTGGAGAAATTCCCTAACGAAGGATGCTCGCGCGGTACTTCAGTCGAAGTTTAATTATTCCACGGTCGTCGGGACGCCGACCCTAGGAGGGGGGTAATGTCACGATTTAGACGCTATCTAATTGCGACAACGCCTTATCTAAGCGCCTAATCAAGCGCTCGTCTATTTAAACACCAAGGCTATGCTTGAGTCATCAGTGATCGGACAGCCAGGGATCGGGTTCCCACAGGAACATGCCGATGAAGCACGACAGATTGGTGATCGGACAGCTGACAGGTGTCATGCTGCGGACATGTGGAGTATGCATGGGCATTACTCAGAACACATGGCTTCAGGACGTTTCTTACTCAGAACACATGGTTCTAGCATGTTTATTACTCAGAACACATGGTTATGGTGCTTGTAGCACATGGACGTTCTATTGTATATATTATTAGCACTAGTTACATAGCCACAGTTGAACAGTATAAGTAGTGTAGCTAGTCGCATGTATTCCTTAGTCTTTTATTCCATCATACTTCGAGCCTCACTCTTACCTGCTACATCTGAGAACGCAACGTGCGACCTCTCAGACTAGTATTTGAGCCTTGAGCGTGACATCTTGTGTACTAAGCATGTGAAATTGTGTAATGCTACCTACCTACCTAGTCCATAACTTCAACTCGTCCGACTCGACAGTCTGGGCCTGCACGTAATCTAACATGTCGCAATCTTAATATCAAACAGATGCAACTTTTGTGTCTTGTCGATCATTCCTGAGTGACTTCAGTTTGCCTACACACAGTATAGCCAAATTCCATCCCCTCTCCTCGGTATGTGTACTAATAAGCCTGATCTTGGCCCTGTTTGTGGAGGTACTGCTAGAGGTCTTCCACATTGTCTTGACAGTGATAGTAGACTTATAGCCTATTCGTTCAGAGCTCCTGAAAGCCTCTTGTATATAGAGATTGAGTGTTTGACTACGAGAAATATGTGAAACACAGAAATTCCTGTGTACTTGATTACATGACTTATGAGCATTGTCTGCATGAGTACAGGTATTTGCGCTGACTCGCCTTCTTCCCACCACCTCCCTGACACCCCTTCTCGTACATGTTGTAGATGTTTCCAATGGGGATGTCATTATCTTTGATGAGTGTGGTGTGCTTGTCAAAGAAATGCCTGACAACAGGCTCATTGAATACCTTCGCACGTTTGGGATTGAGGCTGAAGGCAGTAGCCACGGTGATGGAAGGATGTTGTTTTAGGAATTTGTTGATCCAATTGTGGCTGGGCTTTTTTCCGAGAGGATGCAGGTGTTGGGTGCCTGCACAGATCGACTTTTTGCACAGGGGTTTACCGGTCACAATGAGGTGCTCAATCTATTTGACAAGGACATGCTCCACAGAGGGGCTGAGGTACTAGTGGGCCTCTCAAACCACCCAAGGGGATTTGTGAATATTATTGAGGCGAGCATAGAGAGTAGAGTAAGACAGGCCCTTAATGCGGGCAGCCTGCTTGATGTTGGGTTTCTAGCCAGCTTCTGTTGGAGATGCTGCTCACACACCCTCTGGATCTTCTAATCTTTGACATTCCCGCTACCTTTAGGTAAGGGTTTTAGAGCGCCCTATTTTCAAGTCTTGCAGTAAATCACATTTTCGTCATCACTTTTTGCGTAAGCTCCTTTTCTGCCCGCCAAAATGTGGAGGCTTTCGTCATTCAAGCTGTGTCACCACAGCCGTTTATCTGTACTTTTGACATTTCCGCGATTTTCCGCTCGATGTGGCATGTTGCGTGGGTTTTTCTCATCGCCATGTCTCTCTCTCTCCATGACACCGTCCATGTTCTGCAACCTTGCTCTTTCAACGTCGTACAACCCTGATCTTCAGACCTCTGCACTGTCCTTGGACTGGATTATGGCTTCTGGTATCAGTGTCCCTCGTTCCGTCGCTCTGGTCTTTTGTCGTTACCTCGCAACAATGGCTCCATCTGTTTTATGGATGTACAGTATAATGCCTTCTCCCTGTTCGGATATTGTTCTGGGTTGTGACTGGGTTTCTTATTGTCGGGATGCCTTCCCCGATGCTTCCTTTGTCCTCACTTCCCGAATTGTTGGTATTCATTCGCTTCCATGTGTGTTTTTCTTTTCTTTTCTTCCTTTCTCTTTCTTAATGACCTGCCTGTAGCCCCGTCCGAGACCCCCGGGCAAGAGGATTGCAACATGCATGTAGACGGTGATCTTCCGCTTCAAGGTGTGTTCATTCAGTCCGTATGGTTGCCGCCTCTTACTGCACCCAGGCCGTCCATTCTCCTGTGTCTGCCATGACTCTTCTACATCGGCATGTGCTTCCACCTCTGCCGCGGTTCACGCACCTGCACCTAAACCCCGTATCCCTTCCTTGAATGTCCTTCGTGATATATTTACTGCACACTATTGCACCCATTCCCGTGTCTCTGTATTCCATTCAGATTTACTGACAATACAGAACACCCTTACACTACATACCATACCGCACCATGATGTGACTTTACTTCAATGTCGGCATGCTCTAATCCATCACCTTGTTACAGATGCTCGCGTTGAGCATAGATCTGGTGTTCTACCTGGTTCCAAATTTGATCGTTCAATGTGTGTCGCCATTGCACAACAACTTGAGTCAGCAGCCTCGATGTCTGCCGCTGTTCTTGACATTGTTCTGTCTGCTGATTCAAAAGGAATAACCACTGAGCATCTGTCTCATGTTGAGGCCGTACTCCACATCACTGCATCTGGGTCATGCAACCTTCGGTTCAAATTGAAGGCTTCCCTCCGCAAACATTTGCAGACCATCGAATCTGCCCCAGTGACAAGCCGTTGTTCTTTGTCTGTTGCTGACTTTTTCATCTGTTTCGAGACCCATCGCAGACCAGTCCTTCAATCTATCCCTGCACTGCATCACATCGAACTACCCGCGCAAGCTACCACTGAATCGATCCGTAGGGACATTATAAAACATATTCTTTCCAGGCACTGTACCCAGTTCTCTCATTCATATCCACCATCCTCTCTTCCCCCCAGTGTATTGCTACCTGACTGTGCAGATGTCTGCAATGAATGGGACACTCTGAATATTGATCCCGATCTTCAGGTTTACATTCTCACTGCAATATACGGAAGTCAGGCTTCTCCTAACTCCATGTGCCCAATCCCGTCAAGATGCACCAACAAAAACTGGGTGCCTGCATTTCGACAAAAAGGTAAACGAGTTGAATGTGAACAGCAAGCAAAATCCAACGACCTTGCTCGGTACAACAAACAGTCGGAGAAAATACGTGAAACGTGGCCTCAACTTATCCCTCCTTCATTGAAGGACAAGATTATCAAATTATTTAGATGACATCCTCTGAAGCTCTCACTACGTTCACATGTGCATCGTGTGCTGAAGCCGTCCCTCTTCGATCTCATTGCACCGTGCCAACTGGGGAATTTGATTCCAAAATTCTCAAGCGACCTGATCGCATCTGTGATGAGGATCTACTGCTGAATAGGTACAAATGGCTTCATCCAGACTGTGTTCCACCTCCGACTCCTTTGATGAAGATGACTTGAAGGATCTACTTCTGGACCTCAATGGTGTAACTTTTCCTCTTGGTAGCCCATCCGTTCTTTCTCCGTGCTCTGTCTGCCATTCATCATTGAAGAACATAAATTGCCCCCCTTGTCCTTGATATTCAGATAAACGAAGAATATTTTCGGCAGCTGGAAGATAGTAGTACAGCAATTTAATTCTATTCAAGTTGTCGTTGAGGAGAGAGCATTACGTTAAGCCACCTAAAATCGGTAGCGGGCCCTGCCGCTTGTCGGCCTTACCCGCTTTATCCTATGATGGACACGCTCGCATGTAACATGTCAAGGAGGATATCAACAACACATTGATGGTGTCAAAATAGATACCAATGCATTTAGCGAGTGGAGATTGAATCCCCTCCAGAACATCAGAACCCCATCATGGCAAGAAATTCTGATGAAGCAGAAGGCCTTCAATAGGATACAAAAGGCCCTTCAATTTTTCCCAGAAGTTAGGGATGAGGCACGAGGCCAGAACATTCATGGGGATTAACTGACTTTGATGGTCCGGCAACCCTTTCTCAATATCTTTCACTCTCCAAATCCTTTAGTTATTTCATACACTTATACACAGGATATATAGAAAACAATCCTGGAAAACTCCGGGGGCAAAGAGGAAAGGAGGAAAGAGAAAAATGCGAAAATCAGACCCAATGTGCAGAATAGTACCTAAATTTTTATCTTCGTGCAAAACATCAAGAATGATACCATAGAACGGTCTTCAGATGTGCTAGACTGTGATGTGAAGAGCTCTGCTGAGAAAAGCGAAAAAAGAAGTGCAATGCAGGGATTGAACACAGGCGCAACCGAAGTGGACAAAAGAGTCAGCAAACAGGTTACTACACAACAATAACCACTGTGCCATACTATTGACAACAGGCAAAGAAGCCAATAGCTATACAGTAATTTCGATGTGAAACATTCCCACCACATGGCAGGCAGGTGAGAAATTACCTGCCACATGCCTGACACATGCCCAACACATGCCTGTCTGATGCCCAGCGGATGCCTGTCCGATGCCAGTATGACAAGTGCCATCATGTTTGCCCCCTGTGACACTTGGAGACTACTAGCCGATTTCGCCTGACAAACAACGTGACCCACCTACCTACCTACCTCCTCTGAGTCTGACTTACAAAGGACATACAATCTTTCTGTGATTGCAGAGCCTGTCGTTGGACCGGCAACCGTCCTGTCATCCTATCCGCTTTCTCACATCGATTTTGAGCAACCAAATGATTTATACAGCAATGTAATGTTGGGAAATTTAAAGGTCGTCCGATTGCACCTGACCTTTTCTCCCCAAGCAATTCTCCGAGGTGGAGAGACAGTCGGTTGTTGACAACGTAGTGGCGGCTTTGAGCAATGTCACCGTCGAGGCTGTGAAACAGGTTAGTGGCTCATTGATGAGGTCAGATTCGTTCTGAACGCCGTCCACCAGCGATCCGTGGACATGTTTGCCTGTGTCAGTTGAAATATGCAATTGTTGCGCAACTAACACTCATTGTTGTCCTCAGGTCAATTCTACTCTCGGAGGCCTGATTGGGACAGGCATCGGGCTCACGCCTTCCTCGCCTCTGTCTTGCGGGGCCTGAAGGCATGTCGGGCAATGCGGGAAATCTACGCCATAGAAGCGTGGGCTCCGAGTCTACAGAGAGGGATATCTATTTTTTTTTTGTATACCGTGTGGCCGTGAATTTATACAAAACGACTCTCGTCAGTCATGATCTGGTGGCGGGCTCGAGCACTGGTTGAAACTTTGGGTATATTGGGGCAGAATCGGGGTTCGGTTATATCGGGCCCTGGCTATCGCCGGCCTTAGTCACCAACTCTGACCAATCACTGCTCTCGCGGGCCAGTCCCTGTGCCTCGAGACCCCAGAAAATGCCACTTTCACAAAAAATCTCTCTGGATCCGCACAACGTATCCCCCCAAACGCGTCACGGCGTCTCCTGGCATAACGTATGCTCTGGCACCCAACGTCAGCCATCAACTCGGCCACCATCGTATACGGAACGCACGTGGCACTGGCCCCGACGTGCTGTGGGCTGCACCGGTTGGTCACACTTGGGGCTCGAAATGATGGGTCGGCGACTGCACAGACCCCGGAGAGAGAGCGTACTGGGCGCGGGCCTGTAGCTATCCAGATTGGATTCACGCACATCGAATAACTATCTCCACAACCCTGGCTTCCTCTTGCAGCTTGTTCGGCAAAAAAATTGCAGACTGATAGAGATCCTCTGCCCCTTGCCTGGCCTTGTCCCGAGATGACTTCTCTGTCGGTGGATTCCACGAGCTAATGGCCGCGTAGCTGTAATGGCCAGGTACGGCAACCAATAGAAATTCAAGTCAAGTCAAGGCTGGGGCTCGTGACAGCGGCCAGTCGTTTTTTGACTTTTTTTTCCCGATCGTGCTGTCAGCAAAAGTTTCCCGTGACAATCGCTAGCTTACGGTCTTGTCCTGGCAATTGACCTTCTCTCTATCAACAACTCTTACCTTGGACGAGCATCCTCGACATGATTCATCCATTGTGTTCCTCTCAAACTCCCTCATGTGAAGAAATGCCGTGTTTTTGGTTATCTCGTAGTTCCGGACTTTTGCAGATAGCCCCGTTCTCAATCTCACAGAGTCCTCAGATGGGAATGGCTGAACTTGGATAAACTGGCAACCCCCGTAATTCCGGTATCCAGTTGGATTGTCTTGGTATTTCCTTCTCCAATGGTGACTTCCAGAATCTATTTCCCTACCCGGACCTTGCGATTGTCGGCAGATGTATCGGAGACCATACTGTATCTGACACCTCCCTTCTCGAACTGGATGATGCCTTATCTGACCAACTTACTAATTGGTCCATTCAAAGAGAGGGTGTTCGTATATGAGGGACGGGCCACTGTCTTCTAAATGTATTCCACCTCCTTTATTCAACCCCCTACTTCCTTCGAATGGTCTTCATGACATCATTGCTCGGTATTTGTTACATGCATGCAAAATGTGTGTAATCATGTATATATAGTCTGCAGCCTATGACAGGATTAACCTGTCATAGTGGCCTTTTGGCTCAGTTGGTAACAGTGTTAGCTCGCAGGCACGTTACATAACAGTATTGCCGTGTACCACATTGTTCTAGCGGCGGCGCAATTATCCACTGTAACACTTGACTGCAAGTTTTTCCTCTGATTCATTTCCAAACGCTCACCTGTTTTTTGTACCAGATGGGACCTTCAATGGATATGCGAACACAGACAACAGCCTCATCTATTTCCGGGGCATCCCATATGCAGACCCACCTGTCGGAGCGCTCAGGTGGATGGCTCCGGTGTTCCCGCCGTCCACAAATCTCAGCACTGTCGACGCTAATAGTGTACACCTTTTTGAACACCAACTACATATTACGCACAGCTGACTCTTCTAAATGTGACAGTATGGGTTTTCGTGCATTGACACGACGCAAACAAACTCGGGTTCCACTACATCGGAGGATTGCCTCAACTTGAATGTGGATTGGATCTCACTGCCATTTATCTAGTGCTGATGCTATTCATCACAAGTTTATCTTCCCATGGCCACCGCAGTAACGGATGGCCTCCCGGTTTTAGTGTATATCCATGGTATGCACGGTCAAATTTACTTCAAAAAAGATATCAATTTATCCAGAGCTCGGGCAGACGGCGGGTTTGAGAGCAGGAGAACAAGCAAATATCCGCCAGAGACTATTGTTCTCGGTTTGACTGAGCCGATGATTTTCGTCACCATGGAGTATTGCCTTGGGCAATTCGGCTTCCTCCGTGCGTATCAAGACAAGTATTATTATAATTACTCAAACGACACAGCCGGAACTGCAGTCAACGACAACGGGGTCTTGAGTGCGGGTCTTCTCGATCAGGTTCAGCTTTGTCCAATCTGTTGTGCTTGCACGTAGCACGGCATTAAATTCCAGAAAGCCGCCCTCCTGTGGGTTCAGAAGTACATAAACCAATTCGGAGGGAACCCCAAGTGCGTCATCCCTTTGTTATTGGTCGAGCTGAATAGTAATACTGAACGACTGCTTCAACAAGTAACGTGACCATATGGGGTCAATCCGCTGGTGCAGGTTCTGTCGTGTACCACGTTAGTACTGACCCCCCAAGGGAAAATACAACTAACCTATGCTCCAGCTCATCGGCAACAGGGGCACGAACACAGGTTTGTTCAACCAGGTGATGGGCGATAGCACTCCATTCTTCTACCTTCCCAACTACAACGACACATTCCCCGAGAATTTGTTTGCGATGTTTGCCAATCTTGCGTGGGTCTTGCTGTATCAATTATATCTGTTGTCGGCCCATTGATCTTCGTGGCCAGCGGGTGCGGCAGCCAGTCAACGAACGTGGATACGATGACCTGTCTGCGTGGGGCATCAACGAAGGCCTTGGCGACCGAGACACTGTCGAACTTGACATCGAGCCTGTATCCCTTCGGACCGGTTGTCGACGGGACATATATTCAGATACGCCCCGTCGAAGCGTTTACAAGCGGAAAATTTGTCCGTGTTCCTCTTCTTTTTGGGTGAGCATAAACGCGCATTCTCTTGTGCTTCTTTTCACACCAGCCCAGTTCGAACACAACAAACTGATCTGTGGAGCTCCCTAATTCAAGCGCCAACATGTTGTCTCTGACGGCGACAGAGACGACTGTGTAAAATTTCCTCGCCGGGCAGTTCAATCCGCTCACGGATGCTTCGTTCCAGAATGCAGAGCAATATTATCCGCTCGTGGACTACCAAGGGTCACTCAGCCTGCAGGGGCAGCAGATGCACGGCGAGATGCGGTACATATGCAGCGTGGTCATGATTGCCAGCATTGGCTATGCTGCTGGGTTGCCCACATACCAATATCAGTCAGTTGGAGGATCCTTCGTTCCTGCTCGTTAAACACGACTTTCGCCTTTTCAGATGGGACAATCCAAGCCTCAGCTCCACTCACAGCGCTGAGCTCGTTGCTTTCTTTAACAACGATAGCGTGGTATTCAATTCTGCAGATACGCAACTGGTCGCAGCCATGACCGGTTACTGGATGTCTTTTGTGACGTCTGGGATGCCTACCAGCTCTACGGCTGCCATCTCCTAGTCCGTGAGTCCACTTCCATATATTTTATTTTGGATTAGCTCAATGAACCACTGCACAGGCGAGTGGGAGTTCTCGCATTCTCCTGCATCCTGGTAATATTTCTATGGAACAAGTTGGGAGCGATTTGATTGCCAGATGTGCCTTTTGGCACGACCTCGTGTCTGAAATTAAATCGATACTTGATGTTATTACCCTCAGTTAATCCATGAACATTTGCTAATTCAATTATACAGCAGTAATGTGTTGTTACCGAAATACTATCCGACCAAGATTGTTTCCGCTGCCTACGTTAATTGAACCACGCAATGACCGAAGCGGAACACACTCCAGTCCGGTCCGGGAGTGTTGCCACCAGTCATAATGCCCGGATTTATTCAGCAGATGAATCTAATTGTTCACACCCAAGTAAATTCACGTCGTAAAAATGGCAGGACCCCCTTTTTATTTGAAGAGATTTTGAATACTAATATATATATATATATATATACTCACTGATAGTTGAGCTCGGAGCCGCATCTCCGATGCTTGGAGCAGCCAGCCGACGCTTGGCCAGTGACCACCGGCATGCAGCATGCTTCCAATTCTTCCTTCGTCCACATTGAATCACTGCTACAATCGATGTCAAGCTACGCAGGGCCTACTGTGGCTGAATCTGTCCAGCTACAAGCCTGTATCGCCATGCCACCATAAGTAGCTCAGTTGCGGTACACTTCTAATAACTGGCCCCGGATTATTCCAAAACATGTACGTCTGGCAAGACGTCTGTACCCATTCGACAATGTATCCTGACTGGCTTGGATTTTTTTTCTGCCTAGTTTTCCCCGTGTGCCGTTGTCTTGCGCGTCTGCGACGGCTCCAATATGTTTTCTCCGATTCTCTCGCCCTCCTATTTCAATTGCGTGGCGACTGACAATCGTTCCCACTGCACTGATTTTTCCGAGAAACTCCTGAGCGTACGTCCCTTCATCAATGCAGCGTATGTGGAAGGCTGAAGATCTCTGTTAGTGCTGTAGCTGCGCGCCTCCCATTTCTGCGCCGTAGGAATCAAACGCACAGAGAGGAGGCCAAGACCGCAGTGGACAGCGAGGTGGCGTTGCGTGGGGTGAAACACGTTGCCGTCGTTTACCTACCCTCAAGGTGGCCCGCGTACACCACATACACGCAGATGCCCTCGCCTGCTCTCGATCTCGCCCGCGATCGTACTGTATCACCGGTATCGTGAGCTTCTGGGAAGCATCATCGCAACTGGAAGGCAAGCCTCTAGGCAGACGATCGGAGACAAGTGGGGGAAGGGTCGTGAGCGAGCACTTCCATAGAAGATGAAATTGGGCGCGCACCGACGAACATCTTTGTCATTCTTCCTCCATCCCCCACACGTTCCCTTCTGCTGCAACCCCGCCGTGTTCCTGGAAACCTCGTCCCGCTGCCCGTTTCGATCCAGACTGCCCTCTATTAGCCTCGCGCCCATTACGCTCATACGACTATCCATGCCCGCCCTGCCTTTTGCTCGTTTGTGTACGACTTAGCGCCAAGCGGAGAAGACTCTGCTTGCACCACTGGTTCACTGCCTGTACCAGATAAACTCCGCGGTGAAACACTGACTATCTGAATAAGGGTAAAAGGAGTCAATGTATATCAATGCTTTGAGCACCAAAATACACTAAACCACTTCAAACACACTGATCCAAACAATAAACGTGCGAGTACGGGGTCTAACCAAGTATTAGGTTAATGGTTGGGCTAAAACTATGTAATAGTTACTTTCGAGAAAGTATTGGTAACAATCCAAATAGCCGATCTAGTGACTCTGAGGAGATCTAGAGAAAGCCAAGAGGGTTTTTATGCAACAAAGATGGTGGAGTAGGTCCTAAGACTTTGTTATCCGTTCAGTGTTCTCGATATTCCTTATAATGTTCCGTGTTCTACCAATCCGTTTGCCTGTTATCCTTATGAAACCCGATATGACCCGATATGACCCGATACGATTCTGATTTCCTTAAGGTTCTGGCACTTTAAACAGATATGATCCAACAACCAACAATATATTGACCGAGAATAACAGAAAGAACAAACAAGTTCCTAATGGTACCCCGAATGAATACAAGACTTCCTCAGGTGACAATACCAGCAATGCTGCGTACGTCTAGCAAAGAAGGGGTGGATTCACTGGCTTTCCACTCGAAACCTACCTGTATTTATACAAGAATTATACACCACATGATAAAAGAATAAATAATACAATCAGCTCATTCTGGTATATATGGATAAACGGACCCAGCTATTTAAAATCCCATGTATCATGAGGCGCGGACGAACGGTTAAATAAGAGCTCTATCCCGAGAGCTTGACATCTATCTTTCTGTTTTAGGTTGTTGCCATCATATCTTGATGGTCTTGATATCTCTGGACATGCCAAGCATGGCTTGTCCGGATAAATTGTGGTAGAGATTGCCCGGGCCAACCAGCTTCGACCAATGGCCGTTAACAGACTGGTTGTCCTGTATCTCTTGCCTGATGACGCCTTTGTCACCCAATATGCCCCGCGGTCAACACGTCGATACGGAAAATCCCGGTATCTAATCTGTCGGCTATCTCCGGATATCCGGCCCGAATGCCTCACTTGACAGGTTTTCCTTACAAACGCGATTCCCAACGTTCTCCTGACGCGTCCTTGACGTGTTTATGGTCTGAATGGATAATGTGTGTTATGTCCTTGATATATGGCACACAATACACGTCCCAATTCGTTCGAATGGTTGGACCTGTACTTTCGAGAAAGTCCACCATAGCCTAATAAGTCGTTGACCCTCGTGGTATCGGTGACTTAATAGATCTTTACGGTGTACCTTACTTCGATGCTCCTTTAGCCAACAGTACGGACCTCACTATGGCTCTTAATGGGCAAGATATCTAATAAACACTTGTTATACTTTGGTAAGTATAACAAGAACGCCAAATTTGATAAATTTCACGCGTTGGCAATTTGCATGCTTATCAGCGGACTCAAGGTACTCTCGACTGACGCGCTCTACGACCCCGGGTGGCAATGCAGGCCCCACTCGCTTCATATCCTGGCACCACTTTCTGTCCCCACCCCTGCGTCTGGGCTGTCTCAATCCAGACCCCCCCGTGCTCATTTAATTCATGAATAACCCACTATCCATCCCAGGCTCCAGCCCAGCCTTGTGCTTTTGCGTACGACGATTTAATAACCGGCAGAGACGACGCCCCTCGCACCACCAGCTCGCTGTCCGCGCCAGAAGCACCATTCACAATCCGCGGACTCAATCCGTGGCCTACTATCCGTGTTTGCCATGCCTTGTGTACAATGGTTTAAACATCTGGCGGGGAAGGTGCTGTGCGCTGGATACACATTCCGCAGGCTCAGGAAACAGTGTCTCCACTGACGCGCTCTGCGACCCCGGGCGGCAATACGGACCCTATGCGCGCCCCTCGCATCTTGGCGCCGCCGTATGCACCCCGCCCTTGCGTCCGTGGTGCCGCGTCTAAATCGGGACGGTCACGCGTGATTCGCTTCTATCGACGCGGCGGAGGCTCGAGCCCTGGATACTCGGTACACAGAACCTCTCAGGGCACCCGCGTTGATACCTGTTATATCCGTGCACATTCTGACCCTTTCTACATAGCTCCGGTTTTCCGGAGCTTCCCGGAAGTTCCCATCACTTCCGGTCATGCCTCATTCCAAATGATTACTAAGCCCATCATAGCCACTCCTTCCTTACGACTCTCTGGGCTTCCAGGACCATTGGTCATTTCCGCCTAGCCATTCCGCATTCTCAAGCATATCCGCCATTCTATTCCCTTCCATTTCCGGAACCTCCGGCACAGCCACCTGCTCCGGTTCGATCATCCCTTCTGCGGAACCTTACCATCTCCATCATCGTGCTCTTCAATCTGTTCCGTTCCGCCCAACCGACTTGTCTTCTTCCAAGGACTCTCTGGAGATGTTCCCACGCTTCCGGTCACGTTCGTATGCTTGCAGGCCTTGCGAGGATTTGTTCCCACGCCTCCGGAGCCTCCGGCCCTTTTCCGCAGTGGATCAGTTGGCCATCCATTCGAACACTTCCATCCTCTCAGCTCGTTTCCATGGCTGCGCCTCCGGTTTCGCTCCGGGTATATACGAGAAACGAAAACGAAAACGTCTATATATATATACGGCGGTGCTGCCGGCCGTCGGCTGGCGATGGCCGTAGTAACGTCCCGCTTAATTAAGCGGTCACTCTCGCGCATCACCCCGCCCTCTGCTAACGATATTCTCAGACTAGGTTCACTGTTTGTTTTATTTTATTGTCATCGTGTATCACGCATAAAGCCGGGAACCCATTCAGGAAGTGAACCATAGCAATTGAAAAAAAAAAAAACTGCTCTCGCACCACCGCTATGCAGAGACACTGAAAATTAAATCGGAAGTAGTTATAGTGGGAGGAGGTGACTAGGAGGTTGCTGGCCAATATCTACGATATAATGTATTGGTGGGTAAGTAGAATAAAACTGGAGCTGAAATGAGCGGAGGATGTGATTAGGAGCATATTTGCATATCTAGGATGGAGTGTACGGATCTGAAGCAAGAATATCGTCGTCAGGATTACCGACCGGGTACATGGGAACGTCGATGGGATCATTGGTTCCATAGGCAATGTGACGGATTGTGGTATCCAACACATCCGATTTCAAGGCGGCTTCGTAGTCGAAATCCGAAGAAGGCTCATTAACTTGTGGCTTCCAGGGGCGGCTGATAAGGTCCAATGCCGGCAGTCTTGAGGGCCCAGCAATTGGTGAATCATTCACAGGGGACAGGGCTGTGTATAATAAATCATTTCGGCCATTTCGATCAGTTGATGAAGAATACCGTGGTAATTCACAGATCCGCGAGTCCTGGGAATCGGCGAGGGAGAATTTGGAGGAGAATCGACGAAGAACAATGGGGATGGGGCTGTAATAATAAGGTGGTCAGTCCTTCTGGGTCTATCTGTTAAATAAAAATTACCTCGGTGATGTTCTTGAAGGGCGTCTACCTCGGCCTGTAGACGCTTGATTTCTGCATCCCTGGTTGCGATCTGCTGTTGTGATTTCCGAAGTTTCCCTCTGAGCTCTTTACCTCCATCAGCATTGGCCTTCTCCGTTGCCTTCATTCTCGACCGGGCCTGACGACGAGCCTGCACTGAAAATCGAGCCGTTTGGGAGTTGTTACCATTTTCCATTACTCCCGAAGCCTTGGATGCCGTGATTATGCGCGCAGTTTCCCGGTCATAGGCACGGGCCCTTGAATCGAATCAGTGGCATGAATGTATGAAGTAGAAAATATTGTACGATAAAACAGCTTCCAGAATCGTCAGATTGGTGTGGTTGACTTGATTGTCTTGCACGTGGCTCCCCTCGATCGGATTTGTGTCCCCCGGCGTAAGATCCCAATGAAGGTGGCTCATCTGGGTCAGAGAGCGATTCAAGGAAGGGAGGAGCCACGGATAACTGATTTTGTGTGCCCGCCAGCCTGAACGATGAATCAATTTCGCGAGCTTTCGAGTTGGATAAATTACGAACTCTGAACTTTGGGATTTGTTGAGGCTTGGCAGAAGTCGTGATATGCTGCAATCTCCTCGGAGGTTTCGAGGTAGGGAAACCCGAGCAGGCAGTTGAAGACATAATCATCAACATGTGCCTCGAGCTTGAATACTCCACTGGAAATTAATGAGTATGTGAAACTGCACCGTTGCTGGATTGAAAGACAGTGTACCGTTTAAAGTGTACGAGGCACGTCTTCCAGATGAAGAGAAGGATGCTGTCCACGGTAACCGTAGGCACTCCGTTCACCTGTGGTGTATTCATCTGACGTAGAATAATAACATCACCGAGGCCTTGTGCTTGCGCTCCTTCGGAATCACCAATAGCGCCAAGAAGCGAAGATTTCTTTGAGAAAACTTTGAAGTTGAGTAACTTCCCAGTGATCGATTTGATCGCTTCAAATATTCCGTTCCAAACGATGACAAAGGCTTCACGTGTGGCCTTGTTGCTCCAGACGCGCCCAATGACCGTCCCTTCAAAGAGTCAAATTTCGATTTCACTGAACATGGAATAAAGAAGCGGCTCACTTTTGTCCAAACCCTTCAACCAAATGAGGAGTTTCCACTCGTTTGTGGTACCGTGAACAACAGCGAATGTCGTATCGACCATGATCCAGGAGGCATCATGCACCAATTCAGCAAGGTCCGGATTTACCGTGATTATAATGTCCATGTCGGCCTGCATGATGACGGAGTGGATATAACGATCTCTGATATTACGAGATTTATCCTTCTCAAATTCGCGCAAAACGGCTGAGTGGTAGTAGCACAAATCAGCTCAGGCACAGATGTGTATGGATTAAAATTACCTTTCATTCCGGTGCCATCTGGAAAGTTGGCGGCCCGAAGACTTTGTAAGATTTCACGCCGTTTCCGATTATTGACCATGCTGGGGTGTATTTCCTGAGGGAGCTTCCCGTCAAGAAGCGCTCTGGTACTGGGTGCTGAAATAATATTAATCAAGTTTAAAGAAGCAGACGCAAAACCGAAGACTTGTACCTTTATCAATGCGAAGGGTAGTTTGACCGATTACCCCCGTAATCTCAGCAGCCTTCTTGTATTTATGGGCGACTTGAAATGGGGTCTGCTCGTAAGTCGTTCTCGTCAACCGGGATGAGGATAAGAAGTTCAGCGGGGCATGTTTGCGCTTCCAGATGGCCAACAACGCTTTTATTGTCCCGATAATGAATGCGGGCTGAGGTAGAGACAGGTGAACTATTGGAGCTCGAAAATTGGGATTGAACTCACCACATTGCTTGTTTCGCGGAAGGTGTGATGGGTGTATGATAGCGGAACAGTACCCCTCGACCACTTCAGTGTCTTCTTCCGTGATCTCCTCGCCACGAAAGAGGGACTGAAGGATCGATTCACGTACCTGGGGCGGGATTTTGGTGAAGCGATGGCTCAAACCGTCACCATCAGACCAATTGGAACACCCAATGAAGTGGTGTTTTCCGCTGGATTTACCCTGAATTTGAATGAGCCGAGATAATGAAATGAAATAGAAGTTGAATACCGTCCGGTACTTGCGCATGACCGCGTGTCCCCCACACTCGAACTGACCATCACCCTTAGCCTTGCAGTGCTGGTTGGTCATACTCCGATAAAATCTGAGTCGGTGTTAGAAAGAGATTGCTACCACAGATAAAATGCATATACGCTGTTGCAATCGTGACAATATCAGTGCCCTCGTCATTCTTGGATTCAAACATCGGTCCCGAAATAAGCTCCTGGGTAGCGATATCCGACTCGACATCCCAGCGCTCGAATCCGAGGAGATGGTCCGGAGAGGCCAAAGAGCAGGTGTAAAAACCGTTACATTTGAGGTTTGAGCGACGGCATTGTGTCACTTCACCCTCGTCCAAGATAGTGACGAGGGCAAGACCGGTCTTCTTGGATCCAGTAGGACCCGTCCACGCATCCTGGCACTGAGAGAGATAATTAGCATTCAGTACTCAATCAATGGTGAAATACAAACCTGTTTCTTGATGTATGCATCAACGGAGATCAGCTTTCGATCGCCTTGAAGGCACTCAGGTGTGTCCGAAACATCCAGAATGATAGCAACACGATGGGCTGGCACATCCCAGAACTCCGGAGCGTCATACACGTATGATTCTTCATCAACGAACATTCCTTTTGTTCCGTTCTTTCTGCCAAGTGTGACCCGAATCGCAGTTTCCGAGTCCGATTCATCGTCTGAGGCCTTACCTTTGCCCTTACTTGGTCGCTTTCGGGGCCTCGGTGGCTGCACCGTCTTTCTTTTACGCTTACTAGACGGGCCTGCAGAATCGGATTCAGGCTCATCGCTCTCATCAGCTAAACATGAAATTCAAAATTCAGATTGACCGGGATCATTAACTCATGAACATACCACCATCCTCAAGCCCGCTTTCATCAGAGTGACATCCTCCACGCAACCGCAATGGGGCTCCATAAGATGTACAGCTTTTTACGGGATAAGAGTCGGCCGAGATATCTGGACTAGGATCCCCGCGGTCATCTGGAATTCATAATATCAGGTCTGAACAAGAAGCACCAAGATAAGCGCACCATCCGAGACCACATCTGCCTCATCAGGCTCTGGAAAGCGAGAGTAGAAACCGAGGCCCACGTGAATTATCTCGGGGCGAGCATAATCATCGTCTAGAAATAGCATTAGCTTTAAACGAGAAGTTACTATTGGAATGAGCATACCGGCCCAGGTTATTTGCGCATCCTCACCAAGCCCCAAGACAATCGGAGAAATGCAAAAAGCAGTACAGGAAGCCATAAACGTCCACAGGGAATCCCCTAACCTGAAAAGGAAGGAAACTGGGATACTGAAAAGATCGTAGAGCGAATCACAGTCTGCCCGCGGATCTCGATAGCCCGGGAGGCGACGTAAACGGTCAATTCACATGTGAGACACATGTGAACGATTAAAGCGAGTTCTTTCAAAGCTAAAAAGCCGCAAGGTATCAATTGCTACGGGAAACAGCAATTGGCCTGCACAAGATAGTCAGCTTAATTAAAATAACATGACAACATTGTGCCCCTACCTGACAGAATGGTCCAGATTGTCAGAAAGAGGGAGGTGTAGCCCGCAACATAGATAGTATCAAGCGACGTCGCTTGCGGGAGGACGAGAAGGAGAGAAAATCCAAGGAGGGTACTGATTAAGATACTGCAAAAGAATCGGAAAAGAATAGAGAGGCGTGCCGCAGATCGTGACGCCGAGGACAGTGGAAGCCGAGGCTTCTCATAGCCTAATGGGGTGGTAAGTATGATTAAGCGGCCATCAAAATGTCGCCCACCCGCCATGGAACCAAAGATCAATCAACAGTTCAGCAACAAAAAGTCTGGCAGAGCAAAAGAGTGTAGACCAAGTGGGGTGCGAAAAGCGAGCTGGGGTGGTCCCATTTTATACATTTATTTTCTTCAGGGTCGACCGAGCTTGCAACGTAACTGAAAAACGAAAATGATTGCAGCTGGGCAAGAGCTCAAAGCGCTATCCAAACTTGTTTCGAGCAAAGATGGTCCAGCAGAAGCAAGAAAGGTATATTGACCAGGGTTTGTGAGAATACAGTAAGGCATTAATCAGTAAAGGAGAACCAAAGGGAAGCCACAAGATGTAGGATTGGCGCAGGCGGTGATGTTGATGGACAAGGGGCGGTACATACACAATGTCGGGACACAGCCTTTCGGTCCCGCACACGCAAGCGAGGCGTGACTGTTAATGCCGGCGCCGTCTGATGCGGCCGAGCTATGCCGAGTTTCATTTTCGATTCTCGTTAGTACCGCCGCTGCCAAGCGGCTTTGCATCATATCATATTACTACGTCTTTCCTTTTATCCGTCTTCTTCTTTATTGTGTCTTATAAATCTTTCCCATGCATTTCCTTTTCGGGATACTACTTATTGTTACGTTCCCAAGTCTCCTGACTTATCCATTTCTGGTATTACAGTAAAGGACTTATCTATATAATCCCAGTAGATTACCTCCTGTACTCTATCTGGAAAATTAACGTTATTCCATGGCAAAAAAAAAAAAAAAAAAAATATGTTATTCCATGGCTTCCTTCATGGACTGAGTCTTCCTTCAATCTCGTCTTCATTCCGGAGTCTTCTCGACACCTCCGGATCTTGTTTGTCTTTGTTATTCTTTCCTCCGGTCATCTGCATTCTTGGCCGAATCCCTTCCGCTTCGTCCGGAGCCTCTTCGGTTCCCTTCCGGGCATCCACAAGTCTCCCGCACTGTCACAGATCAATCCCGGTTCCCACGCCCTCCTTCCAGACCGCTTCCGGTCACTCGGTTCCCTTCCGGGATGTGTACTTCTTCCACACAGTCTGTTACATTTGTGTTGGGCTCCAACGGAGTTTGTCTGCTTCCACCAGCTTCCTCCGGATCACGCTGCACCCCTTCTGGTACCTGTCCGGGTCCATCGGGGGTCACATGGTTACCTCCGGAATCTTCTATCCTCATTCGTTCTCCGTCTTGTTTCGGCTTGATAGTCAGACAGTTCGCTCACCCTTCCGAGCTGTGGTGTTGCGAGAACAGCCGACGGGAGAACCTCCGGTCTTCTTCCTGACGCTCCGGACTTGCGTCCACATCCAGAGATCCCGGAGGTCTCTCTTTCCTCTTTTGGCTCGGCATATAACAATACCCCCATACATCAATGCAGCTTCTCCCTCATAGAGCGCCATTTGACGTACTTGTCGCGACTATATACCCGCCAAAATATAATACCAGGTCGGGGAATTACCTTTGATTACCTTTGAAGGAATGACAATGTGCTTGTAAACAGCGGGGGGCGGAGGGAAATCCCTCGTCTAGTCGATATGTGTTGATCTGCAGATCCACAAGGCAAACATCCTGTCACCTACGAGTGGACCGCACTCGGTACCTAGCCAGCGGGAACGAAGGCGCAGTGTCACATCACTTCATTTCATCCCGCATAACCCACACGAAAAGTCGGAAAGGACCTGTATGGAGCGCATCGTGGCGAGGGAACGTGCTTACCAGGTTCCCGTGTACGGAATCTGAGCCGGGTGATTGACTGGAACAAATATGTGGAAGCTTCGTGCCATGTGCGTTGCCCAGTTTCAGTGAAACGGAAGGACTCCGATGCAGCGATCGACACGACCGCAACGTCCGCGGATCCTACAGGCGCTAGCATGGAGGGGCCGTGGATCGGTACAACAAAATAATAAGCCAGAGGACGCGGGAGCGAGTGGGATATGGATGCGCAGTATCAGCACCATCTCTCCTTCCCATTGAGATTGAGGCACAAGATACATGGCTGATTTTCGTGGCCATGTCAGATGTCGTCCTGTCCTCAGATTTTGAAGTCACGGGCATGGAGGGGCAGTTGGATCGGTGCAGAGAAGCAATTCCGGGCCAATCTGTTATCCCTGATCCACTAGTGGGCTGCCGAAGAGACGACATGGACGGAGGCCGTGGGATTGGACCACAGCCAGGTGGGCAAAAGAAATGAGGAGGAATTTTCTGATTTTTTCGGGAGGCGCTAGTCTTCTGGGAGTCGTGGCTCCCGCGTTGGTTCTTGGGTGCAGTGCTGGAGGACAGGGACCCTATTGCTGTCCACATTACGCGCCTCATTGAACTCGGGCGAACAACGAACAACAGTGGAAGCGAAAATCGTATCCCTTTCATGAAGATTCGTGCGCGCCCCGAACAACGCCCACCATGTAATATACTGCATCCGGGCTGGCCCCGAGCCCGTCCGTCGTCGGCGAGGGGTGGGAGGATTTAGGGAGGAGGTCCTTGGAGAATTTAAAGAGCAGCGGCATTGGAATCATCAGCCAAGGATGCCCAACTTTCAAGAGGTCGATGGCATTCACTCTCAGATCACGACTGCTGAACATTCCCCACCTCCTTCCCCTTGCCTCGTCGCCGCCATTCCACTTCCAACCAAGGAACGAGCCGCGAGCGGGATCGAGGAGGTTTCGTCCCACCCGAACACCCTTGATGCAACATTGTGAAACTGGAGTAGCCTATCTCCAGTTCTGCCGGTCCACACCGGAACAGGTCTTAACATCCCGTACAAGGTCTTAACATCGCCTACGAGGTCTCAAGTTCTGGTGCGTGTGCGGGGCCCCTCCGCAGGTGCCCTGTTGGCTGTCCTCTACCCTTTCGGAACTTACGTTCTATCCATCACTCAAGTTGCGCAGAGCTTAAGTCCCGCACTTAAGTCCCGCATGGATCTCAAGTGCCGCATGGATCTGAAGTCGCACTTTCTAGTCACCTAGTTAATTATTCACGTATGCACTGGTACTTAATTACAATGTTGTACAATCATGTACTTACTTTCGCACCCACGTTCTTGTGCAATCTTGAGCTGCTGTTTCTTTTTTTCTTTTTTTTTAAAAGGCGGGCTAACTAGGCTTGAGAATGGACAAGCAACTGTCTGATGGTATTACCTCAAAGTTGTAGGGGAGCAAGGCAACCAAATAAAAATACATACGCAATTTTTTTTAAAAAATGGAATGAGCTCGGGATTTTCGAAGGAAGGAGAGTACATTACCCAAAAGGCCGGTCGGCCTCAAGCTCCTGCATTTCCTTTGGATTACATTGGGGTGACTTGTTTTTGTCATCATCTTCGACATCGCTGCAAGATTTGAACGACGGTTGCGAGTTGGATTTGCCTGCGAGATCAAAGATGCCTGATTGGGAAGGGTAACAAGTAAGTACAAATACCTTTCTTTCTCCTTCTTTCTCTCTGGTCCACCAGCGAGCTCCCCTGGAGCTCCGCTGCCAATACACGCACGAGCGCCACGGCCGCGCCCCCAGACGCCGTCCTAGAACCAGAAAGCACGAGCGCGTGGCAGCCCCCGACCCGTACCCTCCCGCAAAAAGCCGCCGGCGCCGCCACAACACCACGAAAGACAAGCCGGCCCCGCTCTTGTCCTGCGCACCGCTACCCGCGCCCTCGTACTCGAGCAAGCACCTCTCCTTCCCCGCGTCGCTCGACGTCCATGGGTGCGCCCGTGCCCAGCTACAGCGGCGGGCGGTACATTGGCTCGGACGCGGGCTCGCCGGACCATTACGCTGGCGCGCTGGGGTACGACGCGTTCGCGGGCGTCGCGGCCAACAAACCGCTCGAACACGACGGGCTTGCGCTGATCGACCCCGCTCTCCGCCCGCATTTGCAGATACACGCGCCGTATCCCTTCCACCCGCACCTCGAGAGCTCCCACATCCTCCGACGGCGTCTCGGCAATGACACGAGTGGGAGCAGTGCGAGCGCGAGCAGGTCGAGCTTTGAGCCTGCTGGGTGGGTTTCTTTTTTTTGTCTCTGAGCCGGGGAATGTCAGGGAGGCGAGACTGCAGCGGGGATGTGCACCTTCTTCGGGGAAGTGCGTTATCCGGGACGAGGCTGGTGACGAGGGGGAGCCCCGCGCTGTCTCCGTGCTTGCACGCCCTCGGAGCGTACACAAGGATGCGTGTGCGCGCGCCTGGGGAATGCGTTATCGGGCGCTCGCTCGTGGTGTATTCGCCTCGCGTCTACCCTGCCCAGTCGGGGGAGTCTTCTCTGAACGGCGGGTACGACACGCATACGCGCCCGCCGAGCGCCATGCCCATGTCTGCCCACTCGCCCGCGTATATTGAGGGGGGGAGTGGTGTCGCGCCCGAGTTCGCGGTCTCCACGCAGTCGCAGCACCTCGACGCGCTCGGACCCGGACACCCGACGCAGAACGCGTGGGGGACGCCGCCGCGCGGTCGCTGTGCGCAAGAGTACGCGAACGTGCAGTACGAGACGCTGTTGTCCTACGGCGGGGGCAGGGGTGGGGGATTCGACACGCAACATACGCTGACGAGCGCGCTGCGGGGGTGGGTCGTGCCGCCGGGGAGGGGTCGGTGCTGACGGTGGTCATTCTGACGCGGGTCAGGAGTGGGAGCGGGAGCGAGGGAGGGAGCGCGGTGACGGGGGAAGCGCGGGCGATGAGAGCGAGCTGGGGAGCGCGGTAGATCGGGATGGAGATGAGAGTGCCGCCTCGTCGCCGCTCAGCCCGCTTTCCACTTCAACGCAGGAGAAGGACGAAGGGGCACCGCCGACAGGGCGCACGGCGTCGAGTGGGGGGAGAGGGGGAGTACGGGTGCAAAAGGGAAGGGGGTGTTGGAACCTGGTGAGCCGCCTTTCGTCTCGTCTTTCGCATGCGAGACTGCAATGCTAGCGCGTCGCGCAGATGTACCCGGACGAGGAGACGCGGTGATGACGAGAACCACCGGCTCGCGGCGCAGCGCCGCCTTCTCCTCCGCGTCCTGTACATTGTTCAGGAGCAGACCCGCCACTGCACAATCGATTCAGCATCACGATACGTGGTAATGGGGAACCAACTCACGCGTCCTCACCGCCGGCGGGAACCTCAAATCGCATTCGCCACGAAGCACCTTCTGCTCGCCCGTGGGCCCCTTCTGCGCAACGGCGTGCGCGAGGAGGATACCCGGCTGCCGGTTGCAGTGTAAGGAAACAGCATTGGAGCGCTGAGGCCACTCACTAGCGTATTGTCGAGTAGTAGTAATTACATGTACGGCTTCAAATAATTACATCCGCTTCCTGTAGTCCAGTTAGCAACTTCGAAGAACAGAAAGAAAGGAAAACTCACCTCACAACTACCCATCCCAAATGCCCCGCATAATGCTCGACCACTCACTCGAATTCCGCCCGTCCGCCCAACAACTGTAGGTCAAATTTCTCGATGTGGTAACGACCACAATAGTTACATCGGACGGGGCCGAGCCACGCGCCCATGAGTTTGAAGTAACGGTGTAGGATTTTCTCTGAGACAGCGGTCAGTTCCAAAAACACATTTGAAAGAAAGAAAAACTCACCGAACTTGGCCGCGAACGGCACCTCGTAGTAGAAACCTGGCCATTCCTGCGGCTCCGGGCAGCATTGCCTCTCCCACTGTCGTTGGCGTGCGGGCGGGTCGATACTGCAGCCTATCTTCATGGTGGTTCTGCCGCTGGTGTCACTGGTGTAGTTGTACACGCCTCCGGGGCCATCAGAGGGGGACGGGGGGGCGTTTACGGCTGCGCCGAGCAAGATGAGCGCCTTGAGAAGTGCCTGGCCTGAGACGGGAGCGGCCATGGTGGTGGTTGCAGTCCAAGAGCGATGGTCTGCGCCGGGGCCCGATCCCGCCTTTTATAGGTGCGGTGAATTGGTTGGGGCTGACGGCACACAGGAGTTGGTGAGGGTCGGTGAAAAACACGCTCTCTGTAATGTAGCTGGTCAGAGCAAACAAGACAAAACAACCCATCGCGACTCAATTAGGCAATGACAGGTGGCGGTGCACACCCCGACCACCGTTTCTTCAGCTTTGCCCCCGGCGCACACGGGCACCCTCGGAATCCGCCGGTCCGTCTTCCAGCACCTTGTGGCTCGCTACCCCCGCCCCGCATTGATGCCCGAGACGGGCCCATCGCTGCCCCGGACGTGCCGGCCGGTGTCGTCCCAGTAGTTCCCAAACAGATTATACCCCACGAACGCAATTTCATTACTATCTGTAACATTAGAAATCTTTGTACGCCCTGTGTATGCCCTAATCTGTAGTCAACACGCAAGCAATCGAAAAAGGATGCGCCACACACCATTTCATCCATCCATTTGAAAACCACGTCATGCCAGCCGTCGATCTTCATCACCAATTCGTCGAACGTCGTCGCTGTCACCCACTCATGGTGTGCGCCCAAGTCGGCGCTCTCGAAAATGACTTTAGCGTTGTGCTTCAGCCGCTCGTACATCGCGCCTTGCATCCGGGCGAAAGTTGCTGCGCCGTTAACCTCCCCGTTGAGCGTTTCCTCCCTATCTCCCAGCCCCCTCCACACAACGCTATCCCGGTTGTACCTCTCAATCACGCGCATAAGCTCCGCGTGCTTCCGCTCGTACTGCTCTAACCACCGGTACATCTCGGCTTCAGCACGAAACCACTGAACTCGGACGCCTGTTAATTTATGAGTATGACGTCGAAATCTGACCAGATGAAGCACTTACTCTCCCTCTTGTACTCCGCAAGAGTCCCATCGTTCCCTGAGCCCCCCGTCGTCACCTTCTCAAACCACTTCCAAATCCATCCGTCGTCCTTCTTCACTTTCCTCTGCTTTGACGCGCGCGGCTGCTTCGTCTTCGACAGCGGCATCTCCAAGTCGCTGTCCTCGGCCTCTGACGACAAGGCCTCTTCCACCACCGCATGGTCCGGCACAATGTCCCTGAGGCGCTTGCGTTTTCGTGGAGACTTTGCAATCGCTGTGAAGACTTCAATTCGCGTGCTCAAGTCGTACAGAGGGGGACGTCATACCTGAGGCTACGCGTTTGAGGGTCTGCGTACCTGCCAATAACTGGGGTTTGTCGTCTTCGCTATCAAGCCCCTGCGTGCTTAGCGTCGAAGACACCGCGGCGCCCGATACCCTCACTCCACTTTGTAGATACCATGCTGTCCCATCGAATAGTCGGGAGTCCCCTTTGGCGCGATGGAGATGGGTCTCCTTTCGCCGTGTGTCCCGCGCGCTCAGCGGCGGATAAGGCTCTACCGCGTCCTTTGCTAGGTGGCCCAAGGTGATCAACGCTGCACGCGCCCGGTTGTACATCGTGATCTCGAAGGTCTTCATCATCTCCGCCTTCTGCAAATTACGCTGTGAACGCGTGATTCCCGCTTGGCCCTGGTAGTCCAAGTCCCGGGCTTTCTTGACCGCTGACAAGGCCAGGGAAGCTGCTTGCACGGTTTCGGACTGCAGAACGGAACCACCTTTCAATGTTAAGATGAGTCTATTCATCGGCAACATTTGGAAATGCCTCACCTGCATGATAATTGACCTGATAGCTGGGAACGATGGTCGCGAGGAATGTTGTGCTCCTGCTTGGCTTGTTTTTGCGCTTTTCCCCGCCGACGCGCTTCATTTATAGGTAGGTGGACGCTGGAGAAGGAAACTGGAGACAAGTCGTGAGGATCAGATGTCAGACAAACAAACGTGGTCAAAGCGCACTTTCTGGCCCGATTCGTTAAGCTCAACTAAGGTGTGCTTGGGTGTACCCAGCTGTGCTCCAGAGCGGCTCCCGTCCCAGTCCAAAGCATATAGTAGCAAGTAGCAAGTACATCGATATTCCACTATGTACCTTATCTGAATACAGCGCGTATATACAGTGACCATTTGTATGCTAAGAAAGACCGTGTATAGCTAGAAAAAAGGCCGTCCGTTCGATCCCTTTCCTTGCGAGCGTCGTTTCATCCCATCATAGTAGCAGAGTGCGGCCGACGTGTGAAGTCGACCGAGGCTGACGTGGCAGTCGAGCCTCATAAAAAAACCTGCAGGCTGACATGCAAGTCGAGCCTACATGGAGTCTGGCTCCGTGGTGATTGTCCGTGGTCTTCGTATGCGTTGGACGAGACACCTTGAGTCGCGAGTGGTGGAGCTGAGGAAGAGCGTTGTTTGGCCTAGGTGACAGTGATCAACCGATCAACACAGCCTGGGCACAGCTTCATATTCCTTTTTTCTTCCCAATCCATCAAGACGCTCTACACTCTGCCCCACGGCATTGCTGCGAACATTCGCTCCTTTGGTACGTTGGCTTATATTCTGATTCGAGGCCATTTCCTGACTTCGAATTCCACTTCTTACTTACTTCGAAGTATAGTGCAGGCCCGGTTACCTTCAGCCCTCGGTGATCCCGACTACACGTCGGATCGTTGCCATCGATCCCGACTACACGTCGGATCGTTGCCATCGATCCCGACTACACGTCGGATCGTTGATATTGATTCCGACTTCACGTTGGACCCGTTCAGCTCCGAATTCACGTGTGGGCGCCATGGACTTATTGAGGAATCGCGATCCGACGAAAGCGTTGGGCCCTTTCGACGGGAAGGTCGCGGCTTTGGCAAAGCTCCGGGGGGAAACCTACTTCATCACCACGAACCAGGACTACGTACCCGCCCCTACCGTCTCTTGAGCTCCCTCACGCCGGTTTTCTCCGTCCTGACATGCGTTACGGGACGGATGATCCTACCCTCTGGCCGCAGCAGTATACTACCCGTTTCTGTCATCTGCCAGTCATCGCCAAGAAGGGTGCGCGCTCCGAGCTGAACGTGATGTGGTGGGATCCTGCCCCCGAGGATTTTATAGTCTGCAGTGCGGTGACCCGCGCGCTCGGTCGTGTGCGAAACCAACGTATCCACGATTTCCTCCCCTTTGTCAACAAAATTTGCGAGCACTGCCAAGAGCTCAAACGCAACTCCCCCACACCTATTTCCCCTCTTTTCGGAGAACTCATACAGAACATCCTGATGTGGATTGAGCAACTTCAGACGTTGCCGACTACATATCCCAAGATGGTGTTTGCGGTAACCTCCCTGCAGCGCGCGTGTCTCGAACTAGATGCGCTCTATTACTATGTCACCTATTTTAAACCACGCATCGACGACTACCTGTCCAGCCCACCCGATAGCCTTTATTTGAATTCCGCTCCTGTCGCGGCATGCATGGGTGCTTTCACGGTAGACCCACGGGTCGCACAACAGCTTTGGTCGGCACATCTTCCCTTCTGGTTTTTGCGACCCACCCACGTCTTCGATTCCGAGAACATTCTATCTGTTGTCGAACTCGAGGATCCGACGTTCGATCTCACAGTCGGTGAGGGTGCGCCCCCGGTCGTGTATACCACCAATACCACCGAGGAGAAGATAGCGGCCATTCATTCCGCTTCTTCCCATACGCCGTGGTATCGTGATCCCTTCCAGATCGTGGACAGTGGGCCCCCATTGTCATCTCCTCCCGCCTCGCAAGCAACGGCAGCCACATCCAAGGCCAAGTCCATCGCCAGCACCTCGGCTCCAGTTGCGCGCTCAAAAACTAAAAAAGCCCGCCCCGCACCGTGTATGTCTCCGTTTTCGAAATTATTTTCTTTGCAACCCATATTCCTAATTTACAGATACCTCATCATCACCGCCCAAAGCACAAGGCAAAGGCCCTGCTAAGACGGAACGCGACAAGTTCAAAAGCCTGGACATTCCGGAGATGCCGCCCTCGATCGCTTCTTGGGCCCACGCCCTCGCACAGGTGGACAAGGCCGTGACCCCCTTCACTGACAATCCCGCCGATAGGCGATACGTCTTCCCTGAGCCCGCCCTCCTTGTCAACACGACACCGGAGCGACAACGCAAATTCCTCCATCACTGGACGCTGCTTCGTGACGGGTTCACGTACATGCTATCCCAGCCGCTGAAATCTCAGCTGCTTCACGTGCAGGAGTGGAGAGACATCCTGGAGGGACGCATGACGAAGCGCGGCCACCCCGAGTCGAAAACTGGCCGACGGAGCGCCCTTCTCGAGGATCGCATACAGCCGGTGTTAGACGCATGTAATCTCACAAGTCTCGAGGGTTTCCCCGTGCCGTCGGAGTCCCTGCCCGAGTTCAGTCTCGCGGAGACTCGGGAGATTGTCTGGCAGGTGGCCGAAACCTCCTTTCGCTTCGAATTTTGTGCGCTGGATTGGCGCGCGTCTCAGAAGTCTCGGGTGGACGACGTCCAGGGTTGTTTTGCGGGACGCATGTTGATTGGAACCCCGTTGGAGTTCAGCCAGCGCGGTTTTGCAGCCGAAAAAATCGACCAGCGTCACCGCTACTTCATGCGGGCAGCAACTCTCATGCTGGATTGGAACACCAGGTCTCCTCGCCCACCCCTCATCACGCGCGGTTTCCTCGAGCGTCCAAACTGGACCACAACCCAGATGGAGGGTCTGGAAGCGGCGGTTTGTCAATACTATATGCAGGCTTTCTGGGAGCATTTCGGGCGCGCTGCAGTCGTCCCACTGTGTTTGGATCATGACGTGGAAAAGGCCGAGTAGAACATGGACTTTTTTCGACAGAACGAGGCCCGCGGGCTATTACTACTTGTATATTACTCTTTGTAAGAATACTCTACCACCAATTGTTCAACGTAGCGCAGCGTTGTACAGCAATAAATGGATATCTGGCCCTTTTTGCGAGCGCTTATGTCGAGTAGCGCTTGTCTTAGCATTTAAATTCATTTTCTGCGCCAGCGCCCTGCGGATCACAGGCGGCAAAGTAAAATAATACAGCCAAACAACTTTCTTCCCGCATCACCCACTGCAGCCACCGTCCACGACGTCGCCGTAACCACCCTCTTCCTTTCACATTGTCCATCTCCTCACCCTTCCTCTCTTCGCGCTCACCACCGACTCCGTGTAGGCTCGACTTGCATGTCAGCCTGCAGGTTTTTTTATGAGGCTCGACTGCCACGTCAGCCTCGGTCGACTTCACACGTCGGCCGCACTCTGCTACTATGATGGGATGAAACGACGCTCGCAAGGAAAGGGATCGAACGGACGGCCTTTTTTCTAGCTATACACGGTCTTTCTTAGCATACAAATGGTCATTGTATATACGCGCTGTGTACATATCTTTTATTTTTCGCACTATTTTTTGTACTTTTTATCACTACGAGAGGAGTTCACGCGGACGGCTGGATGGGTGTCGCAACACTCTGGATCTACACCCCACAAAATATAACACAGGCGCCAATTGCTTGACCTGCACGACGAGCGTGCCGCGCTGAGCAGGTTTTTTTTTTTGGCAAGGTGAATTCATTGAGCTCGAAGAAACTACAGGAAAGCTAACGCTACGTGAAGGGGGTGGGGAGTACATACAGTCTGGAGTGTCTGCGGCGATAGAAGAAGAGCGGGCAAAGGTAACTCGTTTCGCATTCACTAAACTACAGACAATTACTGAGTACTTTAAGTCTTCTATTTCTACTCTACAGTAGATACGCCATGGTGTTCAAGATGTCAAATCGAGAAAGCCCAAGAATTTCGGGATCTTGCGTGGACGCTGGGCGTCCTGGTCATCGTCGTCGGAAATGTCGATGACGTCCGAACGCTTCCGTTTTTCCCGGCGACGTGAGACCTGGTGAGCGCCGCCGGAAAGATCAATGGGATTGAGGCGCGAACCGGAGCTTCGTGGCGGTGTCGAGTTTACGCGAATGGGGGAGCTTGGTGGAGGAGTGGGGAGAGCGGTACGATGAAGGGGACGCGCTGGCGATCGCGCTGGTATAGTGGGCAGTGGCGCGGGGGACGTGTACTCGGTCGAGGCCAAGGAGAGGCTCCAACGCCCCGCCGGGACGCTGAGGTCTGCCGCGAGCAGCGAGATATGTTACAATGAAATTGTGCCACCTCTGCTCTGCGGCCTGCATCTCAGCCCTAGCGTGCGGGTTGCGCACGATGTAGTCGTCCCCGCGCTTCATGAAGTAACCATCGTACGCGGCAAGATAGGCGCGCAGAGCCTCGCGTACCGCGAGGTCGGGAATCTCGGTTTCTCGATAGACTACGCGACCATCGCGTAACTGGCGTGTGAGGTTCGGAGTCCCGACGAAATGGCATTCGGAGTGGGCTTACAAAGTTACTGGTTATCTTGCCCATCTGGAAGAAGCCCAAAGCCGTACCCATCACGACGCGCAGATGGGTGGGCTGCCCGAACATAACCTCGAGCTCCCGGTCGGGAACTACCTCAAGGGCTTTGCGAAGAAGAGCGCGGTGACGAGCATTGGTGTTTTTGTGCAGACGACTCGCGCCAAATAGACGGCGCTCTGCGGAAGTCATCTTAGAATAAGGTGGGTTGTTTCTGAGCTCGATTTTATCTGCGAGTGACTAAAGTAGTTTTTCAGTCTCACTCATCCTTTATTCCACCGATCTGTTTCCTTTTGAGGAATCACTCCAGTTCCCATTACCTTTTCCAGTTCGATGTGGCCTTGGCCAGCCGGCTGAATTTCCACGTTGGGGTCTACATTGGGACTTCACAATGGACGACATTTGATTCATGGTCAGTCACGAGCAGTTTAGTTTTTTCCCCCGAACCTAAACCAACTCCACCACCTCAGCCGTCGTGTCCTGTTTTCCCCCATCTCAAACCAACTCCACCACCTCAACCGTGAACGATGGCGCGCGAGAAACGGGTCAAGCCCAAAGAAATGTTCAAGCCCTACGACGCCGACAGCGTGCCAGATGTCATGCCACTCCCTGAGTTGGCGTTCATCAAGTCTACCAAAGGCCAGGACACCGCTGTGCCTAAACTCAACGAATACCAACGCAGCTGGATTCTGGACGTGGGGGTGCGGGGCGAGGATCTTCCTAGTTTGACGGGGACGGCGGCCACCAACGTGTACGACTGAGTGAAGGCAGACGCGTTCAAGGCCAAGGCATTCCAGCACACACCGCAGGCCGGGGACCGAGCCGAGGAAGATGCGATCCTTGGATTCATTGCCACCTGGAAAGCGAAGCACGCATCCACCAAGAAACCTGCTACGGAGGACGCTGATGAGGCCGAGGAAGAAGACGAAGATGGGCGCGCATCCCGCCTCCGCGGTTACTCCAAGACCGCATGGCGCATCGTGAGTATCTGTATTGTGTTTGAATACTCTTCGTTCGTCTGACATCCGATCGAAAAGGCAATTCAGAAAGTAATCAGTAACAAGCGGAATGCGCTTAAGGCAAAAGCAAAACAGGCAGCGCCAGCGCAACGCCAGGAGGACCATCAAGAGTCCTTTCGCGAGGCCCCTGCACTGGCCAAGCTCGTCGGCATCACGGTGTATTCCGGTCGGGACAAATTCCGCGACGATCGCCACGACGAGATTCACGAGTACTCGAAATCTTTACCGGGGCCGACGAATGCGGGTGGCAAGTTTCGCAAGGCCGAGGCTCTTCTGTGGGCCAAAGAGGATGCAGCTGTCTGGGATGCCGAAGCGGCAGTTCAGGACGGCGTCGACTGGGTCGAGTAAGTCGTCTTTGCTCAAATAGATCTCTAGTTGCTAACGGTTCCTTAGACGGCAAAAGCTGGTGACCACTGGCTTTGAGCAGATGGTTGACAATCTCCACGCCAGCCGTAGATTCCGCCCTTTCGTGGCGACGATGGTCATGGCTTGGCTCAACGAAGATGGAAAGGTTATCTTTGAGTGGCAAGTCACTTTCACCTCCAATGTTTGATGCGCCACTTATGATTGGAGCAGGACAGAGGCCGTTCCCGATGACATTGTGGTCCCCGAAACGTTCAAGAAGCTCAATGAGCCACTTGTGAAAAAGACACTCGATGCGATGTATGTGTGGGCTGAAGAACCACTGAAAGGTGAGATTAGAAATGGACGCGATGAATCCGATCTGATGTGTCCATAGAATATCTTTCTACCCACGAGGCTCCGACACGACACGTTTTACCGGTGTTTCCCCTCTCCATGGAGGACCTGGACGACCGATCGCACAAGGCTATCGTGCAGACCTTGACGGACTACTTGGTAGCTTCTTTCGGTACGTCCCTTTCCTTGCGAGATTACATCAAGAGTAACGGCTGCCGCAGATGCTGCGTTTGACAGCAGAGAAATACCTTGGGAAGACATCGCGACGGAGCCTGAGCATTACTACGACGTAACTCGCTTCGAATTCAACTTCCCTCTTGCGGAAGTCGCCGACCTGTCGCGTGCCCAAGTGTATGAGCTGGCTGCGGTCCTGGCGGCGGGCGCGGGGACGGGCACCTCGGGTTTTTTCCATGCACCGACGCCATCTTCGCGTGCAGGGTCTCCGACGCGGCCTCATTCGCCGCCCTCTGACACTCCCCCTCCTTGCACTCCCCGTTCTCCTCATCCTCACACTCCCACTGGGCCGGGCACTCCTCGTCCGGAGGCGTATCTCGAGCGAGAGGCCGAGGCGGCACGTCTCAAGCGTGAGGCGGAGGAAGTGGCGCGTCTCAAGCTCGAGGTGGAGGAAGCAGCACGTCTCAAGCGGGAGGTGGAGGAAGCGGCGCGTCTCAAGCGCGAGGCAGAGGAAGCGGCGCGTCTCAAGCGCGAGGCGGAGGAAGCGGCACGTCTGAAGCGGGAGGCAGATGAAGCGGCGCGTCTCAAACGCGAGGCAGAGGAGGCGGCGCGTCTCAAACGTGAGGCAGAGGAGGCAGCGCGTCTCAAGCGGGAGGCGGAGGAGCGAACCCGTCTTTCCGAGGAGGGGGGGCAGCCAGGGTCGAAGCGGGGTGGTGGCAGAAAGCGCAAGGCAGAAGAGGAGCTTCCCCGAGAGGATGGCAGCGCGCCGCGGCGGACTGGGAGAACACGGCAAACGGTCGAGGTAAAGTTTCATTCACTCATGTTATTGCGTTGTCTAATTGGTACGCATAGGAGGCCAGACTGGAACGCGAGAAGAAAATCACGGCTACTGTTGGCAAGAAGATCAAACCCAGGTGAGTGTTAACGTCTGTATAGAGGGCAGTGGTGCTAATAAATGTCAGCTACGAGTACGTTGTGAAGAGTCCGGCGAAATCTACATCCAAAGCGGGAACGAGGTACGATTCTATTTATTTTCTCCTAGACGGGATGAAACTCAAGATCTCTCAGAACTTGAGTCATGCCGCAACTTCAGTCCGTGGACAGAACTTCAATTTCCGTGGAACTCGAGTCCGTGGGCAGAAGTTAAGAAGCGAAGGTAGGACTTAAATTGGAGGAGAACTCGAGCTTTGGGGAGAACTAGAGTCCGAGACTGAAGTGTTAACTACTCTGCAATCAATCTGTATTAAGTTATCTGACATCTAAAGTTGGCGGGACCAACATCTTAAGTTCCGAGGAGGGTAAGGGGAATGGGTATATGATTGTGGTCCTTCGGCATACTAACAGGTCTTGAGACCTTGTAGGGGATCTCAAGACCTTGTACGGGATCTCAAGACCTGTTCCGGTGTGGACCGGCAGAACTTGAGAAAAGCTCCTGAAGTATCTGCAACATTGACCTCAAAGTTTTTCGAACACGCCACCTCAACTTTGTCTCCCGGTGGAAACGGTACTCACTCCCCTGCCTAAATTAGTCAGCTCACCATTGCATTGCAGCCAATCCGGGAGACGCGGACAGCGATTCGGAGCCCAAGTCGGAACTTCCCATTGATGTCTCGGTTGGTGTTGCTTCGATGAAGTGCGCTATCGACGTATCCCCTGTGGAAGAGACGGAATCCGACGAGCGCCCGTGGTACATGCGCTTTGGCCGTCGCAAGTTCGTCAACAACCGACATCCGGAAATCATTACTGTTGATGCCGACACTCCGGCTCTCGTTTTACCGTACCCTCCGACCATCGACGAGAAGTACCTGTACACCAAAACTCGTCGGGTTCCCCTCTACATCTGTGGCACACTGTCGTTCTTGTCGATTACTGCTGGAATGTGGCTCTTCTCTATATCTACTGAAGAATTCTACTGGCGAGTTTCGTTACTATCCCACATCCGCCGGTGTCTCAGAATTCTGGTCTAGGTTCGTTGGGCTTGGGTTTATCGTGGAATTTTACATGTTAATTGCGTATGCAGTTGGGTGCGTCGCTTCATGTCTACAGCTGGTTATTTCTGATGCATCCTCTCCAGTTACACTGGGAGAGATTATGACCTTGAGAACCACAACAAAGTCATCACGGAGTATGCCACCTCTCCTGGGGATGAACCGTCTGTGTGAGTGTCAACTTTCCTTCAATTATTCAGATCGATTTTAATGGTTACATTCAGCGACATCTTACTTCCTTGCTGCGGAGAACCACTCGAAATCCTAGAAAATACATACAAGAATATCGTCCGCCTCTCATATACCAACTTCAAGGTTCACGTTCTGGATGATGGGGGCCTGGACACTGTAAAGAAGCTCGCAGAGAGCTATGGGTTCAATTATATTCGACGGGAGAATCGCGGGTACCTGAAGAAGGCCGGCAATCTCCGTCATTCTTTCAATGTCACTTCGGGCGACTTTTTCGTCATTTTCGACGCCGATTTCTGTCCACGCCACGATTTCCTCCTGGAGATGGTCCCTATCATGCGCAAAGAGACCGACATTGCGATTGCACAGAGCCCACAGTTCTTCAGGCCCTGCCGCGAGCAGACCTGGGTCGAACAAGGCGCCAGCTCCACGCAGGAGCTGTTTTACCGCGTTATCCAGGTTAATCGTGATCGTTGGGGTGCGCGTGAGTGTTTATTTTCCGATTCCTCAACTGCTCTGTGCTAAAATTCCGTTCAAGCTATTTGCGTAGGCAGTAACGCCATTTATCGTAGAGAGGCCTTGAAGGCGGTGGGGGGCACTGCGGAGATCGGACACTCGGAGGATGTCCATACCGGATTTTTCGCTATGACCCGAGGGTGGCGCGTCAAATATGTGCCTCTTGCTCTCGCACGCGGGGTTTCGCCTGATACGCCCAAAGCCTACTTCTCGCAGCAGGTCCTTCATCATATCTGGTGTCCCGGCGCCTTGGTACTGACGTGGGGTCAAACAGATGCGCTGGTGCTCGGGGTCCTCTGCGCTCCTCGTCAGTGTTTATTTTGCCTCAACTGCTCTGTAATAAATTTTTCGTTCAAGACGAATCCCGAATTCTGGAAATCAAACCTCACCATCGTTCAGAAGTTATGTTTCTTGACCGGCATGCTTTATTACTCCGCCGCCGCCCTAGGAATATTCCTCAATCCCATGCCGGGGCTTCTCATGCTGCTCTTCAACCCCGAGCACATTATATTCTACAACTTTTTCTTCGTCATTCCCGCCATGATCGATAGTATTTTCATTTTTCGCCTCTGGTCCCGTCAGGTTGGTTGACCAGTTTTTGTTTGGTACACCAACGCCGCAGCTACTCATGTCTCCAACCACAGAGCTACAACTTCAACTGTATCTTCGCCTTTGTTATTCAACAGTACATTTCCTGAAGCCTGATACGATGCAGTTGTCGACTGAGTTGATTACAGATACGCATACCTCATGGCGATAAAGGACAAGATCTGTGGCACCACTGCCCTTTGGGTTCCGTCTGGAGATAACAAGGCTCAAACCGGCCTCGGCAAGGCCAAAGGCGGAAACAACAAATACCGAAACAGCCGCATCTTGTGTGCCGTGTGGGTTCATTTTACGATGGCGGCCACAATCGGGCTGTCCACTTTTCGCATTCTCCAGGGATATCACTTCTACAATTATATACCGATGCTAGCTCTGGATTCATATACGGTCTTCGCTACATTCCGATTCATCTGGACGAGCTGAACATAGATCTAGGCGAGGAGGTAGAGGACATACATCCGATACATTGGGACATATAACGTTCACTTACTGTCATGGGTCGGGGATTTCGCATCTTGCGCTGCACGTTATACTTGCTGGGTACATACATAGATAAAAGTGTCGTGAAATTGAACACGAATAGATAGATGCCTTGTTAGAGCATCCCGGCCGCAAAGCCGAAACCTGGAAGTGAGTCGTGCTGCGTTGGTCAAGTTGAAAGACCGACCGAATATGACCCGTTGGAAACCTCAAGTACTCCTGTGAAGCACCCCCAGTTATGGAGCAAAAGTCTTGCCCAGGTCATACAAATAAATCATCTTCTAATGCCGTTGAGTAATGTAACGAGTCCCGAAATTCTACATAATCGAGGCCGTCGGCGGGATGTAGAAGCACCGCTCCACAGAATTGGCGTTATTTCCCCACTGCGGTGTATTACGCAGTCACCCCAACTCGGTATAGCCAAAGAGCGAGGACGTACCCGGTTCGGCATAGTGGTCGTCTTCGGCGCGGAGAAGGCAATGAACACGATAAGCATGTTCAGGTTGTAGCCCGTATCCGCCGCGGCGCCGACGATGTAGCCGTAGGTCTTCCAGAACGTGTAGTAGTACTTCTTGACATACAGGTGGTTGATGCTCCCGATGATGAACCAGGTGAGGACATAGGTGGAGAGGTTCCCGTAGTAGTTCTTCATGGTCGCAGCGAAGATCTGCATCCCATTTAACGAGGTCCAGATCTGGTAGGATGGAGGATGCATACAGGAATGTTCCACAGGTCGAAGCGGGCCTTGGGCCACTTGCGATGGAGGAGATACAGGATTATGGGGAACGGCCATTCTTGAGATTTTCACTGGATCCTCGCTCCGCCTTCAGGAGGGTACAAGTTTCCATCATCTATCACTGGATTATGCCGCTCCCCCGCGGCCCGCCGACCGACGCGCCAAAGCCACAAAGCACCACACAGTGGGCCCCGCGGCGGGCAGAAGCCCCACGCAGTGGACCCCCGAGGCGAGAGGCAAGGGTCCGCGTAAGGTGTCGCCGAAAACGCGCGTATTTCACCGAAATACTTGAAAGAGAGCGACGGATGTTTGCCGATAGCGTGCCGATTTGATGCCTCTCCGGCACGTTGATACGAAATGTTTATTTGTTGCAGAGGGCTAGAGAATTCTCTAGAGAATTGATCCCAGCGGACTACATGGTCTCATTTATTTTTCCGGTAGTGAGACTCGGTTATGTAAAGTTACCTTAGTTACTCTTTTCATATAGACTCTTCTTCCGCTTAGTCTCTCCTGGTTCTCTCCGTCTTGACGCCGGCCCCAGATCGTCTGCCTCGGTGCACTAGTCCACAACCCCCGAATCTCGCGACGTCACCGAGGCGCGACGTGCTGTGATCCTGCTTAGTCTGCATATCATGATCATGATGCGTATCCGCCCTCGAAGGTAAAATTCACAGTTTCGGCCCTGTGCCCTCATGATCGTATCCTGCTCTCCCCCTGCTGCCTATTCAGTTTCTATCAAATTTTCGACTCATTATAAGTCACTTCGGTGCCCATATACGCCGGAACCTCGAGATGACGGTGTATCTGTTTCATCCACCGCACGCTCTTTATCAATGTGTGTTGATCAGGAAGGTATGTTGAAAATCAATCGATTGTTAACTTTCAGACTACAATACCCGCGGCCATCTGAATCACCCAATGCGACATTTGTGCGAACTCTGTAATTATGTTATGACCGTTCTACTATTGCGGTGCTAGAGGTGACGTATTGAACTCATTGCCACGATAATAACTGCGGCCCTAGAAGTGAACGGCATCATCAATAAGTCGATCCCAAGCACAGTCCGAGTCCGCGCCGGCATAGTCTCTTGATAGCCTCGGTATTGCTACGAAAAGCTACGGATATGGTGAATATGTACGTGATGGGCGGGAACATTGGACCAGGATGGAAACGACGGCGATCTACATGTGTAATAAAATGCTGTAACGAATATAAATCCAAATCCGACCTTGTTTCAGTTCCAGAACTGTGCGCGTGCATGAAGTCCGATGGCAGAGGACTCGGACTTGCTCGTGTAATTGAGGTGAGCTTGTCTATGGAAGAGAAGTGAAATGGATGATTTAGACCTGAAATGAATGGACACAGTACGATGCGACAGGGAAGTAGAAATGAAATGATAGGCGCGGTGTTTCCGAATTAGAGCCGCCGCGTTAAACGACCCGAAGGCGGCAACTTGCCGTACTTCCACACGGGCACAACAAAACAAATGACTTGGCTCTAGCTTTGGTTCTCCCCAGGTTCTCCCTGGTCGGGTCCGTATAGCTCTCGTCTCCCTGGGTTCAGAACGGATGCCGGTGCTGATCTCGCTAAATAGTCCATCGATACGCATTACGCAAAATTCTCGGTCTTTCACGCATGCACACAATTCGCCTTCGCTTCTGTAGATCTCATCAATGTTATAATGACAGTGTCTTCGCCGTCACGCGGGAAATGTAGCAGACGCGAACGCGCAGGGGATTTATTCAAACAGCAATGAAGGACTGGATGTGCAAACTCCGGTTGGCAAGGGAAAGGGCCGACGAGGTACAGGAGCATCTGATATCCTACCTGGACATACACAGGAACATAAATTTTGTATCCCGACAAAAACCGGACCCAACAGAGCTCAGAAGAAAGAAAGAAACAAGAAATCCAGACCAGATGTGCAAATCCAGACCATTTGGGCATAATAGTACAGTCGATATCTGAAGTAAGAAATGGAAGGACAGAAAACGTGTTGTCCGAGACGTCCGAAGACTCCGAAGACGTGCTCGCTCATCGTATATCCGGCCGACTGCTCTACCACTTTCCATATACAGATATACCTATATATTCCGTCGATGACTAGCTTTACCTCTTGACAATTGACCCCCACTTTGACTTTATTTTTGCTCTGTCGTCCTCCCCGTTATCGTCTGTCAATAAAAAGGACGTTAGTACGAAAGTCCAAACAGAGCCGAAAAGACGGACGGGGTTGGACTGTGCCGGCACGAGAAAGCTTCCTAATTTACGGGGCGATTTCCATTTTGATGCTCCACTCGTTGCATTTTAGCGATCCGGTTGGAATGAGCTCAACCGGGGATATGCTGCGCGTGTATGCTCCACATCCACCGAACCGTTACCTACTAGACGCGCAGCTCCTGCGTCCCTGTTGTGCCCGAATGGTGGCCCGGGTGTTTCCCATGGGAGAGAAAGATATGGAGTGATGATGGAAGTCCGTGAGGTATATAATCCTCTGGCATTTTCAACAGAGTGCCATCAGGACTACCCCGCCCCAACTCCTACGAAATTCTCCACTTCACCGCGAACGATGTCGACAGCATCAAATCAGGCGGCCTCCCTTCGGCGTCTTTTCACGGACATCGGGTATTCCTACAAACCCCTCTTGCAATCCGATGCGAGCTACTGGGAGCCGTTCCACGCCTGGATGCTGGACACGCTGGCGCCAAAATGCTCTTGGAGTCCGAAGCAGCTCGTCGAGCTGGAACATAGCGCGGGCAGCCTCAGCGAACGAATATATCCGTATGCAACCATGCACATAAAGCACCTCTTCGCGAAGGTGACGGCCATCGCCATAATCATCGACGACTCCATCGAAGATCAGGTCATATACGAGGACATCGTGCAGTTCTCGCACAGAGTCTATCTCGGTGTCGAACAGCCGAATGGATTACTGGCCCTGTATCATGCCAGCATCAAGGAGTTGTCCGACGCGTACGGCAACGATGCGGTCGTCAGGGGATTAGCGGTTGTGCCGTGGATCAACTTTATCGATGCGTGCTTGATTGAGAAAGACATATTTACCCAGGCTGTCGAGGTGCGATAAATTTCATTGAACCTTTGTTTGATCCGTCAGACTGAAACATCCACCGCCAGGCGAGCGCCGTTGGCAAAATTCCAGGCGGGCCCATTAAGAATTTCGAGGGGCTCGCGCTCAAATTGTGCGTATAGTTTCTCAGTGGAAGAAGCCGATCCCGACTGTCGTTTATAGCCCTCACTACTTGCGGTCCAAGAACGGTCTCGGCGAAGCATACGCTGCCGGAATTTTCCAGACGACTGATGGACAAAATCTACCGGTCAAAAAATATATCAGGGCCGTGCCGGATATGTCCTTTTTCTTCGTGAGTGGGTTTCACGAGTGCTTTGCTGATCGTTGAATTTCCGTCGAATTCTACAGGAGGCCATGAACGATCTTCTCTCCTTTCATAAGGAAGAACTCGCCGGAGAGACATATAATTTAATCCACCTGCGTACTCGTGCACTCTCCTCGTCCGGCGTACACGGCAGCGGAATCTCCGGAGAGTGGACACTCTACGACACCTTCGGTCTTCTGTGCGACGAGCTCGTAGAGGCCACGCGTAGGATTGATGGCCTGCTGCGCGTGGAGGAGTGCGAGAGAAAGGCGAGGGGAGAGTCCGAGTTGAACGATCTCGATGAGGTGGATGTGGCGCTCGCGAAGCAGTGGAGGGGCTGGCGCGATGGATATATTTCTTGGCACTTCGAATGCCGGCGGTACAAGTTGGATTCTATGAGAACGGCCGTATTCGGCGACGCGCTCCCGTGATAGGACCTAGTACATAGACATTTACCTAGAATAATAGAGATTCACCTAGAATATCCTTCCTTCCTTCCTAGGCAAATATGACAAACTCGATAGCGGCTAGACATCTTCAGGGACTCGGTTATATGAAAAAGGTCGTTCGGCCCGTTGTGATCGTTTGCACCAATGAGCCACTTCTCGGTGTGTGCTGTCTGATTCAATCAAGTTGTTGGCCCTTGGTTGTGATCTCCTCGGCCAGTGCGAGGACAGTTTTATTTCTCCTTTTGCGGATTCTACATCTCCTGATCGGCAAATGGGTCCAGAAATAGCTAGCCCTGTTGTGGTTCTCATCAAGGTAATCGGGAGAATAATAATACATGATACATTTAATTCACTGTCGTTCTAGCTATCTGAAAGGTACTCAACCCTCCGGTGCCGGAAAGGCTTCCTTTATCTGAGACTGGGTACCTAGCCACCTTAGCACTTTTGACCTCGAGACCGCACACGGAGTGAGGTGGATAGAGGCATATGGGGTCTTAAACGAAGGTATTCATCCTCAAAGCAAGCTGAGATACTTTTGCGCAAATTTAAGTGATGATTTCATGCCTCAACGAATTTATGTTTCGGCGGTATCCCAAAAGGGGAATAAACGCGTACTTGGCCACCCGCTATATCGTTCATTCGCACTTGTTCTGTTCACCCCGGTGCATCCCAAATGATTGAGGATACAAATACACCATTTCACACACAAACGGTATATATGAGGTATACGAGGACGCCAACAAATTCCATTTTAAGACAGAGACGATGGGTTAAATCGTGATGTGGAGCGAATGGCATGCGTTGCAATGTGCAGAGCGTGTGGGCGGCCCAAATTAAGATACATATGGCTCAATAGGATGGATTCAAATATACTGGTCAGCACAGCATGTCCCTTACGCACCAATAACCTCTCAAACAATAATTCATCTTCACGTACCAATCAAATTTGGTGGTTTTGGGTAGAACCCTATCGTGAGCAGGGTGTCGGACAGCAGGAGGGTTTGACAACAACGGAGGGTACCCAAGTAACGACCTTAAATCCCTCAGTCAAGTTCCAGACCCGTAGCCAGTGTGGGTGGTTCGTTATAGAAGTGGTTAGAGTGTGCCAGCCAAGTGCCAGCCAACATCAGGTCGATACTCTCCCAGAGGATCCTGAATGTCAGGGGAAGCCATTATCACGTATAGAACGAGCCAGCGCCATTTCCATGAATCTTGCGATGAAAATGAGGCCCAAATTTTTTGAATTGCTCAGATATTGGTGGAGAACGAAGCAAAAGAAGAGTGGCAAGGTCGTTCGGAGATAAGAAAGGCGTTCACAACCCGGTGTTCTAATAAAAAACCTCTCGTAACTTTTGATGGCCGCCTCAAATTTTGACACACAACGTCCCCATAAATCGTATTCCATCCCACAACTACCAAATCTTATGCTTACACATCAGCACCTTCTATACTGCAGCGGCCAGATACCTCTGGTAGGCAGTCGCAGAGAATAGTGGTCTGTTTCTCTGTTAAATTTTTCTTTTTTCTTTTTTTTTGGAGCGTTTGAGGTAATGAAACTTCCGTCGGCAGAAGCATTTCCAAAAATCATCCACTGGGTCTTCTAGTTAGTTTCGCTGTTAAATTACAATCAGAAATAACACAAGAAACGAGAGATCAAATGAATGCGACAGAATGCGCACAGCGTTCTGCAACAAAATGAAGTAGGGAATTGTACACACCCGATTCAGATACCTGGTCATCATGTTGTGTAAACATATGGCGGTCTACATGCACCTCCATGCGCCGCGGCTCACAGCGCGTGCCGGAAACTTGACCCTTGCTCTGCGTCGAGTACCCAAACTCGTTGATCTATGTGCCGCGTGCGACTTTGATTATCAACCGCCATCTCGATGTTCAGCTATGCGGTCCTTACAGCCGTTTGCATAATTGATGACAGCAGCCAAGAAAAAAAAGAAAGAAGAGTTTTGATGCCGGAACTTGTTTTGCTCATTTCTCCTTCATTTCTTGTCCGATTAATCTGAAAATAGGGGGGATCGAGAGGGTTTCTTAAGGCCTTCACAACCATACCATACTCACCACCAAATTCACAGATTCAAGCTTGATGATTTTTCCCTTGTAATCAATGAATTTAATGGATGTCCAATTTTTATAATACACCTATCTCCCTCATTTCTCAACGAAATTACATGTGGGTGAGTGCGTTTGAAAGCCCCAATTTGCCACCAGATGCTTTGCCAGTACATAAATAAAGGTGACTGACTGACTGTGTGCAATGGTGAATTTACCTGAGTCTGTTTATAACCCCTCCCAACATAATCACACATTACACTGGAGGATGAGGGCCAATGCCAGTCCAAAGGCACATAGAAGATTCAGGTGAATTGGGGTTTTAATCAGCGCCCAGTTTCATGTAATTCCGTTGAGAAATGAAGGAAATATGTAGGTTATAAAATTGGACATCCATCAAATCCATTGATTAGAAGGGAAAAACCATCAAGCTTAAATCTGTGAATTGGGAGGTGAGTATGGTATTGTTATGAAGGCCCTGAGAAACCCTCTCGATCCCCCCTATTTTCAGCCTAATCGGACAAGAAATGAAGGAGAAATGAGCAAAACAAGTTCCGGCATCAAAACTCTTCTTTCCTTTTTTTCTCAGCTACTGTCATCAATTATGCAAACGGCTGTAATTAGAGTCACGTTCGAATTATTGACAGAGAAGTAGCGACGCTACTTTGACCGTATACGCGACCGGGTGCTGTGTTTACGAGTACTTATGTAATAAGTTCTCGTTCTTTTCTAAAGTTTACATGGCCGTTTCACTAGCTGCGTGAATTATCAGTTACGATTTTATAGTACAAGGGAAATAGTGGCTGTGTTGAAGGGTTTTTCAGATACTCCATTAGAATTTTTGTGACTGCATAGTGGCTGTGCTATCGGCCAATGCCGAGCGTACTTCTGACGTCCACAGGCGTTGGTTCGAACCTGGTGACTGGATTCCTTTTTTCGGTTGGTCTTTTTTTTTAGTTAATTATTGCCTCTAAAACTTGACACCAACTTGTCCAGATGCTGGGGTAGCTTTTCTCCCTTTTTTCAAAATCCCCTTGCTCACCTGTTCACAGTAACTCATTTTTGTTCCACTTATCCCTCATTTTTTTCTGGTTTTCATCCAACTTTGGACATGGGAACCTGATTTTTTTGGATCTGGATCCTTCTTACACCTCTAAGTGGAAAAGGAAAAAAAAAACTCAGTGAAAATTGACAGCAAAAAGGAGAGAAAAGGGAGAAAAGGGATTATTGTGAATGACCCTATTTACAGTGGCGATGAAAAGTTCTGCACACGGGCAGATTTAGCGTATACATCTAAATATAGGCATGAAATCGAAAAACTTTTGGTGAGAGAGATGTAGTGTAGGATGTTCTTAGTGACTGTAAAAAAGAATTGGGGCATTCAGATATTATCTGGTGGAGCAGTGAATTAATTGGATCAAAATGTACCAGTAGCTTAGTCAAACAACAACAAAGTGGTCTCGAAATGGCCGAAGTTCTCAAGAAGGCTGGCTCCAAAAATTCCAATTAAATTAGTACTTGGTGTATTCACCCTTGGCATCATACAGAGCCTGCACCCTGGCAGGTAGGGAATCGTACAAGCGGTTAATATAGGCCATGTCCATATTTGCCCATTCCTCCTGTAAAGCCGCCCACAACTCATCACAATTCGTTGGTAGCACCTCGCGGCGGCACACTTGACGATCCAGCTGCTCCCATGCATGCTCCCTAATGTTCATATCGGGGGAAGATGGCACCCATCGAAGGATTTTGATGTCATTGTCGGCAAACCATGTGTACGCACGGTCTGATGTGTGCTTCGGATCACCATCCTGCTGAAAAACGATGCTGTCCGGAGTGAGATTGTAGTCAGAGAGGATGCCCAGGAGTGATTCCTCAAGAATCTGACAGTATTGCTGTTACAGTCAAGGCTCGAATACTAGTCTGAGAGGTCGCGCGTTGCGTTCTCAGATGTAGCAGGTAAGAGTGAGCTCGAAATGTAATGGAATAAAAGACTAAGGAATACATGCGACTAGCTACACTACTTATACTGTTCAACTGTGGCTATGTAACTAGTGCTAATTATATATACAATAGAGCGTCCATGTGCTACAAGCACCATAACCATGTGTTCTGAGTAAGAAACGTCCTGAAGCCATGTGTTCTGAGTAATGCCCATGCATACTCCACATGTCCGCAGCATGACACCTGTCAGCTGTCCGATCACCAATCCGTCGTGCTTCATCGGCATGTTCCTGTGAGAACCCGATCCCTGGCTGTCCGATCACTGATGACTCAAGCATAGCCTCGATGTTTAAATAGACCAGCGCTTATCCTGGCGCTTAGATAAAGAGATAAGGTGTTGTCCGATTAGATAGCCTGCTTAATCGTGACAATTGCACTGCGTTCATGCGGCCCTCGACACAGTGAAGCCGGCCCGGTCCGTGTTCTGTCACACACCCCAAGGGGTGACCACTAAAATTATCCGTGAAATCGACCCATCCTATGTTCTACTATTTGGCTTTTGATGCGATGTCAACGGGGAGCAGCCGGCCATCAATTATATGTCACGACGCGGTTTAATTTTAGTAGACATGCGCAAGTCGCGCGTTTAGCGTGCGGTATCGCTCGTTATAAGTGCATTCTGTGGTAGAAGCACATCTCTCATCTCTCTCACTCACAACCTACATGGATATTAAATCAGAGGACCGGAAGGCCCACCGTGCCGCTGATAAGCCGTGAAATCAAGTACACATGAATTTTGTGATTTTGCACGATTCAGCGTGTCAACACACACTGTGGGACCACCAGGGCACTCTGACTGAGTGGTCCAGTCTATTAGCACAAGCTACGAGGTTAACGGGGACTTCTACCGGTACCTTCACAAATGGGGCCACCAGATATCTTAGTTAACTAAGGAAACTTGACGATGATGGCAGAGAAACTAGGACATACAAGGCCTAAGGTTGCTTGCTAGGACACAAACAGCATACCAAAGAGGTTGCGAGGTCAATATACCAAGTGCTGGCAGGCAACAGTGGGAAGAACCCAAATATTCGCGACAAGACTATTTAGACCTGTTTTACCCAAAACTGAGGACGCGTTTGATCACGCATTGGGTCCAGACCGAGTCTGGGAATGACTTGAACAGTAGGACATGATCCAGCCGTTTAGCCGTGAGGATAAATCAGAGACAGAGAGAGAGATTGTGATTTTGTGGTTGAACCACCAAACCAAACCAGGGGCTATGGGGTATCATTGGAAAGATAGAAGAGAGGTGCATGAGCTTCAAGACTAATCGGGCCCGGGACTAGAGGCTACAGACGAAGAAGACATTTTCTATCCACTTAATCAGCAATCACATGTGTCGTGTCAAACACCACATGTCTACCATATGTCTCAACAAGACACGACCAATCAGGAGTCAGGGATTAGGATTCGGGTGCCGCGAACCCACGGACATTGTACAGTAATCATCGTGATGTAAACCATAGGGCAGTAGTATAAAAGGGCAGCAGAAGAAGAGGGCAAGCTAGCACATCTAGGGGCGCTGTACACGTTGTGTCAGCCACTGGAACCGTCGCTCTGATAGCCGTGGAGGTTAGATTGCTTTGAACGAATCGTATACCAGACTCAGAATCAGAACACGGCAATTGATAGAACACGGCAATAGTCAGAACATGGCAAACAGACCCAGAACATTGAACAGAACACTGAAACCGTTGAAAGATACAAAAAGCGCAGACTTGACGGTCTTAAAACCTACCCTATACTGTCTCCTTGACGTCCTAGACGTTACTTGTCCAATACAACTTGACTTGACCAGTCAAACCTTGCAAAAGCGCGAGCGACCCTTAGTTAACTAAGTGATCGACCGAGAAACCAGCTGCTATCAAGTCTAATACTTGACTTACACCCCCGAACTTGCACTCTGACTCTCTCTATTGAGGGGTTAGTTGTTGATAGTGTTGTGTGTTGTGTGTGGTTTAGAGTTCATAGCTCTGCTGCATTAGCATTTCGCATTTCGCATTCACACATACCTGAGAGTTAGCGTTTTCACCGCTGCGTTGGAATCAGAGGAAATCGGAAGTCCTACACGAAAACCAAGGGCATCTGCAACCGAGATTGAGCCTAGAAGATAGTTAAACTAACACTTATTCTCGGCATGTGCATTTACTTTACTTACACTGCTCCCTGATTGTCTCCTGCAAAGATCGCTATTTCGGTGTTTCAGGAAGCTGAATCTGTTCGCCGATACAGTCATTGGAATCTCAATCCCACACAGATCACAGGTAACATGGTGAATCTTGGTTTTCGGATCAATTCTTGTTACAACTCGGCCAGTAGGGTCCACCAGGTGTATGGTTACTGGAGAAGTCACCTCTAAGACCTTGCGAGTCATGGGAGGAGAGGGAGGAAACAAGGAAACAGGGAAGAAGATTGGCCGATAAGAGACATTGATATACCCCACTCGCCGTTCCCAGGGTGAACTTCTGTTGATTGATGACCATGCAGTATGCCGGACCGGTGAGGCATATGACTGATACAGAACTATAACTAGATAACCAGTTGGGACGTCTCGATTTCAAACGCGTCTTGGTTTAGACCAAGTTTAGACCGTGTCTATGTTAGAGTGTGACATTAGCGTGACAATTGATGGCCGGCTGCTCCCCACTGACATCGCATCAAAAGCCAAATAGTAGAACATAGGATGGGTCGATTTCACGGATAATTTTAGTGGTCGCCCCTTGACACACCCCCAAACCATGATACTCCCTCCGCCATGCTTCACGGTTTTCTTGACGTTCCGTGGTTCCAACTCTTCGCCAGGCCTTCTGCGACAATATTGCTTCCCATCGGACCCAAAAAGGTTGAATTTTGATTCATCAGAGAAGATGACATCGCGAAAGTCATCTGCTGACAGATTGCACATGTCTTCCGCACACACATATCACTTCTGAATGTGAGCCTTGCTGAGTAGCGGCTTCGCGCAACGCACACGACCATTCTGGCCGTCCTGACGAAGAGCCTGGCGGACTGGAGGGTGGAGGAGTGGGGAAAAGTGCCTGGCAGACGTCTTCACCGTCGCGTGCTTCACCCGTGTCAATCATTCTGACGGCGTGGTGCATGTCACGGCCCGTGAATTGACGTGGGCGTCCGGATTTGGGGGCATAGTGGTAGGGATCACCGGTTCGGATAACCTGGCAATAGTTGCGGGATGTGGTGGATCGATTGAACCCGAGTTCATTGCCAATTCTTGAAAATCCATGTTTTCTTTGTCGTGCATCTGCAGGACACATGATTGCTTCGTGGGGGTGCATAGGAAGTGTCTAGAAGTGGATAATGAGCCCTCGGACGATGTTCTGGACGACGAAAATGGTGAGACGAACACGGTTTGGTGGTGGTTCGTGGAGAAACATGTTGATGTGACATTGTGACTGATGGTGTTTTGAAGTAATCAATTCGCTGCTCTACCAGATGATATCTGAATGCCCCAATTCTTTTTCACAGTCCCTAAGAACATCCTACACTACATCTCCCTCACCAAACGTTTTTCGATTTCATGCCTAGATTTAGCTCTATACGCTAAATCTGCCCGCATGCAGAACTTTTCATCGCCACTGTAGGTATCATGGGTCATATCTGTCTACTACAAAGTTGTCCGATACCCATGTCTACGGAGGAGGGAACAATAGGGAGGCTCAGAGTAGCCGCTCCTGCACGCAGCTGCAGACGCAGGAGGCTGTGCAACCGGTCACATCAAACACCAAATACAAGCCGCCGATGAATTCCGATGGACCCGACCAAGCCCGACGGTCATAAAACCTTGTCGGGTGGGTGTCGGGATCCCGCTCACTGTTGTCGGGTGCTCCTCAGCAACATTGAAAGTGTTTTTTGGGGGTCAGAGCTTGCTTGCAAGGTACCAAAGGATATGTCTTTCTATCCAGCTAGGAATACAGCTATTGAGAGCGCAATAAGGCAACGTCGGCGGATGGTCTGCTCAACGTGAACGATGCCAAAAGATGCCTCGTTTGTGCCTCGTCATCATCGGCTGATTTTGGTGTTTGATGTGACCAGTTGCACAGCCTCCTGCGTCTGCAGCTGCGCGCAGGAGCGGCTACTCTGAGCCTCCCTAATACCTGGACACTTCATGTTCTGCACTCCAGTATCCAGTACCCATCCCTCATCTGACTCGAGCACAGGTCATCAAATGATCGGATGCTTTTTTGCACTTTTTAATGGCATGCATTTGTTTCCCCTGCTCACTACACCTGCAACAGAAATGTAGTGGAATTGACAATCAAGCTTCTGATTGCCTGTTCCTCTTTCTCTGGTGTTTATGTGTTGCTTATTAATTAATTAATTGAAGGTCCCCTCGATATATCAGGATCCTGGTTTGAGATTTTGGGAGTTTCCGGTCACACGGATATCTCATTTTAAAAAAATATAAGTACGAGTTTTGCCGGGCTGTTCCACGGCCCACACCCCAAGTCAAAATTTTGTAACATCAGCACCACCGCGGACAGCAATGAGGGTGGACACACGAATTGCATGTACACAAAAGTGTTCAGCAGGGACATCATCCCAACAATGAGCACGTCCATTTCTAGGGACACGTGATCTGCACGTTATACCGCACCAGCGCGTCGTACTTCTTGAGCTGTAGAAGTTTCAGTGTCTGGCCACGCTCTGGGAAACAGCAGACAGCGGACTGCGTGAAACTCACACCGTGTTGCAGGAGCCGCATTTTCACGGACCGAATGAAGAAACAGTTGAGCGCGCCGTACATCAGGAGATATAGGACGTTCTGTAGACGAGGTTAGATTTGTTGCGCGAGTTCATGACATGCTGAACTCAATCCGGTCCCACTACTTGTTAATGTGGACATAATCATCGTTGATCTGAAGCTTTGCAGGTATCCAGATGTTATATACTGGAACTTTATTCAGTTGTTGAACAGGAAGGGGTGCCGATGACGTACAGCTGATATCAATCATGAGGATCAGTCCCGCGATGCCATATCTCAGGATGTTCTGTGCTCCACATTCAACCTGACATAAACCCGTAGTTCAAATGATGCACCCGCTCGAAATCGGAGCGCAGGAGGATGCAGATGCGATTTACAATTTGCTCGAGAAGAAAGTGAGCTTCTGGTAATAATTTTGGGGCTTGTGCGATAGAATACTTGTCCTGAGCGGAGTTATCTCCAAGTGCCGAAGATTAAATTCGCCGCAAAGGTGGGTGCTCTTCCGGCAGTGAATTAGCCTGAGAGTGACGTCCGACATTGTCGAGGAGCCCGCAGTAGCGAGATCAGATGAGCTTCCGGCACATTTGGCCTAGCTGTGGACGGTGTCACTAGTATGAACGCGAGTCTTCACCAGACCGGAGAGGCCCAGACAATGCTCTGAAGACCCTGCGGCCTATGAGACGCTGTAGAACGTGATCGCTCACCAAACGAAATGTTTGAAGCCAAGGAAAGAGTTGGGACTCAAAATGAGATTTATTTGTTCCTGTTGCAGAGATTTCAGAGCAGAACGCGACCACGTGTTTTAAACAAGCACCGCGGCGACGTGTTTCGGCAAGTTCGTACCCATATTGGGACGGACTAAGTCAGAAAAGAACAGGAAAGAGGAGTTGAGGTTTCCGCTGTAGTCTGACTGAATATTCCCGTGTGCGGACTTTGGTTTTCGGGGTGTGCGTGTATGAAGGTAAACGGTTGGCTTACAACAGTGACAAATGTATGCCCTTGCCCACTCAGCTTCATTGCAGGGTATTTATACTACTACAAAGGTGTTCTAGAATAGGTTCACACAAAATTTTCAACACAGACTGCCGACGAACGTGGGCAAATTTGACAGAGACGGAGGGCCAGACGATAATGAAATTGATGATGATGATCGAAACCAAGAAAACACCACCGGAAGTCAACCATCTAATTGTTTGAACGAACAGGAACAAAGCATATCAACGGCAAATCGAGAAAGTTATGTTATCCCATGACCCCTTCTTTTTTACGCTTCACACTCTTCCACTCGGACGCCAAGGCTCCGAGAATGGAAAGTGCTGCCATCGCAGCAGCGACGTAGTATGCCGACACGAGGGCTTCATTGTAAACGACGAGGACCTGAGGCAAGAGTGCGGGATCGACGGTGGTCCGTAAACTCGTGGCCCCGGCGCTCAGAATGGTGGCGGGGTCAACACTAGGTACGTGCTTGGCCAGCCCAGGAATTAGTTTGCTGCGCAGTACATTCTGGCTGACAGAGACGAAAACACTCCCGCCTGCACAAACAGAAGGAATCAGTCATGGATGGATGCGATGGTGCTGAAATCGCACCCAGAGTCTGCATGAAGAGAACGAGCGACGTCCCTATGGAGACGTCCTCTGTGGGGAGGACAGTTTGTACGGCCATGAGCGGCTGCTGGATGCCGAATCCTACGCCGATGCCGTAGATTGCCTGGTACCCGATCCATTTCGCGTGGGGGGCGTCTACGGTGAGCGTGGAGAGGAGCCCGACGCCGATCGCCATGAACAGCGAGGCAAGGAGCATAAAGGGTGTGTAGTATCCCACGGCGGTAATGGTGCCGCCCACGATCAGCGACGAAATGACAATTGTAAGAAGCTGAGAGGTGATGAGGGAAAATTCGGAGAGCATTAAAGGGAAGGTTTGCTCACCATTGGAAGGTTATGGCTCCCGGACTCGATGGCGGTGACTCCCTGTATAGTTTGGAAATAAATGGGAAGCTAAAGCATGTTTGAGCTGGCCGTCATGGAATATCACTGTAAGTTAAAGGGACCCACCAGGTATACCAATGACAGGAATGAGCTGCTTAGGGCGAGGGCAAACCACGCAGCGGGGAGTACACCTTTGTGTGTGATGATGCGGGGTGGGACAGTTGCATTTTCCTGCTTCCAGACCTGGATGCCCATGAAGATCACAATGAGGATGCCGAAGAGGACCAGGAGAGCAATAATGCACCCGTCGCTCCACGGATATTTGGAGCCTCCCCACTGGAGGGCCAGAAGTAAGCAAACAATCGCTGGAATGAAGATGACCTGGGCGGCTATTCATGTCCATTCGGATAACGATTTCGAGGTCTCGTACCGTGCCCCATGGATCAAATTGCTGGATATGATCTACCAAGCGCATTTGGCCGGCGACCCGGCTAGCCCCTGGCGGATTGAAGAACAAGATGATGATGAGCACTGTCGCGGCTCCCATTGGGAGGTTGATATAGAAACACCTAGGCAACATTGAATCGCGGAGTCGCTGCACTTAGCGCAAGGGACTCACCATCTCCACGTAACCTTGTCGGTCAGTGCACCACCGATGAGGGGGCCGACGACGCTGCCCACCCAATTGACAGCACCTAAGATTCCCATGTATATCGAGCGTTTCTCAAGAGGGACGGCATTGGCACAGATGATCAGAGTGCCTTGATAATGAATTATATGTGAGATGTAGATAACGCACAAGCGTTGAAGACTGGCACTTGCCTGTGGAGGCCCCAGCACCACCCAGGCCCGCAATGGCACGCCCAACGATCAACACTGTAGAGGATGGGCTGACAGCACAGATCAAAGATCCGATTTCGAACACAACGATGGCGCCGAGATATACCTGGAAACTCCGAGTTAGATTCAGAAATCGTTGTACCACTCGGCATACCCATTTGAGCGAGAGGAACGAATAGAGCCGCCTGAATAGCAACTGGAAGGAGGCCGTCGTGAGCAGGTATCTGGAGGAGTTGAGAGTTGAACATTGACCGAGGAGGAATACCTACACGCTGCCGTACCTGCTGCAATCAGGGACGTGAAGAGTGTATGATCAATTGAAAATTCATACCAGCCGATATCGTCAAGACTGTGAAACTGATCTGTGATTTTGGGCTGCACAAATTTTAAAAAATGATCAATGTAGAGAGAAGAGGACATACGATCGCCACCGCGATGATAGTGTTGTCCTATAGAAGAATATTCAAATCCCTCTCTGCCAGTGAGCTGTGGTACGCACCAGGGCAACGACGAACATAGTAAGCAACATCGCGAGGCTAATGAGGCCTAATTTCAGACCTGTGGGATATTCAGGTTCCGTGGGGAGCTCTGGCCCTGCTTTCTCGGTGAGCGAAGGAGGCGGGGCCATCGGCGAGGCAGTTCGGGAAGTATCCTGACTCATGAGTGGTGAGTAGAGAGGAGGAGAGAGTTGAATTGGGGACAATCAATAATTTTGCGCCTCTCTTAAATACGATACGGTTCTGGCGAGTCACGATGCGGCACCACGGCAGTTTTCCGTCATAGATCGTGGGAAATTTTTGAAAGAAGTGTCAGGGCGGCAGTGTTGAGTGGATTGGTACGGCGTCGATCCAAACGGAAAGTTCCTCAAACAGCTTTCAAATGCTGAACGCTGCTGCGGTCTGTCGGGGGAGTGGGGGATGTGGAATCTCTGACATTGTTCAGACTCGAGAATAAAATTAAAAATAAACAGGGCTTGCTGTGCAAGACAATCCGAGTCCAAATTGAGTCCCTACTCCGAGGAAGCATTCTTAACTTGCCGTGAAACACGAACCGGGGTTAAGGAAGGTACTACTATCTTTGACCCCTTACCTGGCCACCTAAGCATTCATGCCTCAATCTCAACCTATCCGCTGGCCCTCCGCACGCCCAGCTGTGTCAGAACGAAGGCATGCTTCCTGGGAAGGCTTCAAGACCCTAAATTCCCGAATATCCCAACATTTGAGTGCACAGTGAATTTATTTTGCGCAGCAGTACAACATGGCCAAATAACAGGCTAGTTGGCCACCCCGCTAAATAATGGCCTGAGGTCTCAAATGCCCCCCACTTGCACTCTAAGTCATAGAGGGAGATCGTATTAACTATCTCACACAGTTCTGGTGCATATATGAAGTATACAAAAGGCCAGAAAATCGAGGTCCGACGGATGCGGAACACCAAAATCAGGGTCATGAAATGAATGAGCATCCTACAAGTAGAAGAAACACCTATATGGGCCAAATTAAAGTCCAGGTTGCTTGATGGAAAGTATTTCGACGTACCTGAGCACCCAACTCTATTCCAAGATGCTGGTAGCTCCTCCAAAAAATCTGACTATTGGCAAGACCAAAATTGGGTGGTTTGAGATAATGACCTGCAGAGCCATCAGAGGTGAATGGATAAAATTTTGAAATACCTCTCAGAATAAAGTATTGGATAGTGAGAGGTACTCTGTAAGGTTCCAAACCGATAGCATGGTGGTGTCGTGTACCGCGATGGTGGCGAGCATGGCTAACTAAAGAAAAGCAGTTGTGCTTCCCTGAGTGCGTAGCGACAGTATTGGGAGCTATTGCCATCCAGTAGCATCTAAGGCAGAGGCCCAGCATCGGGGGATCAGAACGAGCCCCAAAAGTTGTGGATCGACGAAGAAATGGTGGAGAAATGGCCACGGCAAGTGAGGCGAGTGGTCCGATGGCAAGAAATTGATGTCCCCACGCCTCGGATACCGATCCATGATGCCGTGACTTTCGATCAACCCATCACTTTCGGCTGAAATTTGGTCTGGACCTCCGCTGGAGGTCGTACTCTGTTCGTGTATTAGACCCCGTGATGATTATCAAGTCCTGGCCTTCTAGCTCCCAAGTGGCCAACTAGGTGGGGTGGCCAGGTAGGGTATGGCGGTCAAAATGCACATTTAATCAGCCGCAACATAGGGGCTGCCGCGTGTAGAAATAAATTAACCATATAATGCCTCATCTGCGGGCCTCTTAAGTAGGTTAATGGGCCTCAAATCAATTACCTAAGAGGCTCAAACATAATACAGTCAGTCAGGACTCCAGTAGAAAAGGTGGTAATGTGTAGAGTGCTCTAAGCTCATTTGGCATGGACAGAAGAGTTAGTTGAACTACTATTGCCTAATTGAGACCAGCTCCGGTCCGTTCCAGCGCTCTAACGGCTCCATGGTGAGTTGCGAGCTTCTGGAACATTGAATATCTTTTGTTACCCAGTTGAATAAAACAAAGTTGTGGAACACGAAAAAAAAAAGTTGCGGCACCCCTTTGACAAAAAAGTTGTGGCAGGTCGAGCTAAAAAAAGTTGCGGCACCAGTTGAGCTAAAAAAAAAAGTTGCGGCAAGAGGCCGACTTGCCGCAACTATTTTTATGACTCCGAAAGGGTAGTAAAAAAGTTGCGGCATTGATGTCAAAAGGACAAAAAAGTTGCGGCAGGTCCAAATTTGGGAAAAAAAGTTGCGGCTGATTCAATGTGCATTTCGACCGCCATAGTAGGGGGTCTCAAATAGTACTTTTTTTAGTAAAAAAAGCCGACTTCGTGACTCACGCTTCGTGTTGAACATCTCGCACTCTCATCGGCTGGTAAGTTTCGTGTTCTTAACAAGGGGGGTTGTTAAATATAATTATCCTAAGTTTCCTCTCACTTTCGTTTCGCTTCCGAAACATTGCCGGGGTACGGACCGATCAGAGGCTGTGCCGATTCTCACGGATCAGTGGAACGGAAGCAAAGGAAACACCAGAAGACTCCCACAAAACAGAAGAAAAGCGTGGAACGAGAGGGATTATTCTATTTAACAACCCCCCTTGTTGAGAACAACCCGGGTTGTTGGGGTTGTTGGAAAAGATACTCTATTTAAAACCTTTGTGATGTTTAAGCCAAGATCTGATGGTCGCTGATGGCGGGCGTGGCGGGAAGGGGTTCGGGAAGGGTTCGGGGGAATTGCTCGGGTACAAATAATACTCTAAAAAAGCCGAAAAAATTCACACAGGTCGGAGATCATATGAGCTAACCCCCTAAATTTTATTGGCCGTTATAATGTCCAGGGGAGATGGCGTTCGAGGTATTTTTCCGTTTGTACATGCCAAATTCCTCAGAAACTCCCAAATTGAGATGGAAAATTGAGGGAAAATTGGAGAAGCAGTGTGAAGGTGCTCCGATAGATATAGGCTGGTAAACACATGTGTATACTCTTCCTTGGACTCCAAATACTGCGAGAACGGCGGTCAAAGCGTCGATTTTCCTGATCTTATCAATTTTTGTTGGCATCCAAAAATAAAACATATTTTCCAGCAACCCCCGAACAGCCTCAACAACCCGGGTTGTTCTTAGCAAAGGGGTTGTTAAATAGAATTATCCGAACGAGAGGGAAAAAAGAGGTCCCCGTGAAATAGAGATTGGAAATTTTTATCGCTGAACGGGTCCATGAATCGATGAAGAGAAACGAGGTTATGCGTTTCAAATTACATTTTGGTTGCGTTTTTTTGGCTACCGTGTTCGAATATCTCTCCTGTAATCTCTACATTCAAAATGAATTAGACATTTCGGTCTGACCTCTTACTCCGGAATCGAGACAGTCGCGTCAGGCGGTATGTACTGAGGCATCACGCGGCCGAAGACCGCCGATCACTTTGGTAACCGGCCGAAGACCTCCTCTGACTCCTCTTTTCTTCTATTTCTGGGGTGATACTTGGTATTCGATCAACCCCCATTGAACATTTTGCAGTGTGCATTCGGGCCGATATTCCTTCGACTGCCCTTTGTTACCTCCAGCGCATACTACACCGAGCCAAGTCTCCGTTGCCAACCCCCTGACCACCATGTCGACCACACGAGATGATCTTTCCTCAATGTGGGATGACACGTAAACTCGGTACATGTGCACCACAGCGGCAGATATCGCCGACTGGGATTGTACACTGTACACGAAAATCTGTAGGCGAAGATTTCCCGCCAGACAGGACTGCAAAATCATTTGTGACCTTGTGTGCCGGCGAGGATGCAGAGCATCATGTACGCAATTGGCCTGCAAACCTGCAGACACCACCTCTATCTTCGTCTTATTCCGAGCCCAGGGACGGCGTCCGAAGGTCGTAGCCTGTCCTTCGGGCTGTTTCGGACAGTGACGGAAGTGTCTGATGAGCCCCTTTGGGACTCCTGATTTTTCAAGACAGGGGATTCGGACCGCATCACCGATGTCATCGCCCACTGCAATTGTCTCCATCGCAGAACACTTCAAACTCGGCAACGATTTCCTGCCACACAACTTTTGGGCTGTTTCGGTCAGCAACAAGAGTGTCTGAGCAGCCACTTCGGGACAGATCACTCCTAGCTAATTGTTTGTGGCTTGTGGCGACTCGCCGCAATCCCGTCGCTGCTGAAAAATCCTGGGTTCAAAAACCACAACTACTTACTTCGGCATTCGGCTAATGCCCACCCCAATGATGCTGGAAGAATTCCTCCAGAAGTCTCTCAAGCCACGAACTGTAGCAATATCAACTGCCGACAAGCTCAGAACTGGTTCGCTCCTGGGGCTTGTGGATTGCTGCAACTTATCCTCAGCTGAAATTTGTATTGGTCTTGTTCTTGGCTTGCCTTTAAATGATAGGAAGCAGCCTGATACCCCATCTGTGTTGCACACCTTCTGTGGACCATGTGTGCCTCTTGAGGCAATTTGGTGTATTCAATATCATAATGGTCTGTAGCTCTGCGCTGCAAACCTCAGCGAATATTGTACCATTTCCTCGACATCACCACATGGACACAGAGTTACAGCACTTTTGGCTCATGCTTTTTCACCCTTCCACCTTCCCGTCTATGACCAACTTTCGTGAGAAGATCTCTCAGCATTTCTGTCAAACCGAATCGAGGCATAGAATGACTGTAGCATACACTTAGAGGCTGGTGTATGTAGGTACGGTACCCGCCATGTTCTTTGTAGGACCACGTGCGGTAATATATCCTCCTCCTCCTCCTCCTCCTCCCTTCCTGCGCAGCGCAGGAGGGGCGGTCCGAAGCGCGGGCTGTGCTTCCTCCCCTCACCCCTCGTCTCTGCTCCTTCCGTCGACCATGTTGCTTTGCGCATTCTCTCGTCCCACGGTGACCACACGCGGTGACTATGTATGGGCGTAACAGCGGTGATCCGAATACTCGGAGGAGGAGGCAGGTGGTGACTCACCTGTGATACGCACCCGCTTGTCGTCTCATGCATCGCCGTTGTGCGATCTCATGGTGAATTCCTGTCCCCAGTCCCTCGTCCATGCTAATCGGTAGCGATCAGAATCATGTATGCACCGCCTAGAGACCATGGCTCCGTGCGAGACGGCCTGAGCGGAAGGCAAGCTAGATAGCACACCACTGCCGCTTGTCATTGACTTTCGTCTTCAAGGTCTCTTCATTCTTCTTCTCGACATACACGGGTCCTGTTATGCCCTCCCTTGCTCTGGGTCTCGTTCGGCTGCGTCGCCAAGTCCGAGTCGGCCGGGACGGCCGCTCCCCCCCCACACAAAAGCTTCTTGTCCCTCCTCTCTCTCTCTCTTCTCTGATTCCGCGCATAGCGCGGCTCTCAGGCTGGTGCGAAGCACCAGTTTTGTTGCTCCTTTCACTCCCTCCCTAGATTCACGGTGAAGCGACTACTAGCTTGCCCGTGTACGTGAGACGGATACATGCTCTCGGGGATGCCCGTCTCATCATTCATGCTCAAGCGCACCCCGCCACTAGTTGTGCAGTGCGGGGATTCCAGTGGACTCGCATGGCCCGCGTCCTCATCACCAAATGTACACCGGCGAAATAAAATACAGACGTTCATTCTCTCTGAACTGCTCAATATACTCACTGGTCCAAATATCCTGAGGCGTTCATTCAGAATTATCGGGGCAACAGTTTCTGAAGCAAGATTTTGGGCGCAGATAAGTAAAGCCGAATCACTTTTCGCAGCAGGGCCTCACTCGTCCGCTTCGCTCATTTCATGCAGGGTGTCTGCACCGGCCCTGCACAGTGTACACTGAAAAATTCCAAGCCAACGCGTCAACCTACAACTTCTTCGTCGGTGTTTCTCTCTCTCCGCCTCTTGCGATGCAATCATCGTTCCTCTGTCGGTGCTGAATCTAACCTGTGTTGAAATTAACCCCGGCATATGCATCTACTCATGTGGCCGTCGAGGTAATTTTTGGCCAGAGAGCGATAAACGAGCCACATTTTACATTTTCGAGACAGGATTCTGATAGATTATATCCCAGAAGAACGGTTATTCACTGAAAGAACTTGACCAGCACCGTTGCGAATATGGTCATCCCTTTCTCCAGCTCCTCTGTAGTCCCGCTGCCGAAGCTGGCGCGCAGGAACACATCCTCCTCTCCCTGCCGCGCACGTTCCTCGTCGCCCTCGACGGCGAATAGCTCCCCGCGCCGGAATATCACGCCGCCGTCGGCGATCGCAGTCCAGAGCTCAGCCGAAAGCCGGTTCTTCGCTGCCGCAGGAGACGTCTGGTGCCTGTATCGCGGGTGGTTATGGAGATGGACTGCGGAGAGTGAGTACATGGCAGGTCAATCACCCCGCAACGTACTATTGAACCAAACGAACATCCCCCCGCTACGTGTGCTTCAGTTGGATGGTGCAGTGAATGGAGGGAGGGGCGTACTCTGGCGGCACGAAGCTCATCAACGACTTGCGGGCAAATTTCTCCGCCATCTGGCCATTGGCGGGTGCATACGCCGTCAGCGCCCGAGACCACCTGTCCTCGGCCCGGACATCGAGCGCTTTATGCAACGCATCGATTGCCCAGTTCCGGCGCAGCTCGTACTGCGCGGTGAGTCCCCTCAACCAGCGAGTGAAGCCCTCAGTTCGGTAAGTATGCAGCAGGTTCGCGCAAATCTTGCAGAAGATGGGTAAACCAATGACCTTCTACGCAGTGAAGCCAAGGACGCACCGCCTGGGAAAGACCGGACGGGAACGATATATAGGATTGGTGAAGGGCAGCCAACTTCTCGATGAGCAGAGGGGAGCTTGTGTAGTACCCAAGTCGACCTGATACCTGCTGAGTGAATATGCACTGATCATCGCATGTGGTGCTGACCTCCAGGACCGATGGTCTGCGAGAGAATTGATACTCGAGGTGCGAAATAGACCACCCCGGCTTACCTTTGAGAACGTATCGAGCCGAATCACCCGACCCTCATAGTCGAATCGAAGGAAACTCGGAACCAGGCTGTCAAGCCACTCCTCGTCTGTTTGCTTTTCGGCTGCGCGGGTTCCACCGGTGCTGTACGGGGCGCTCGCTTGTTGGTAATAGTACGGGTCGTCCTGATTACATGCAATAAAATGAAGTGAAACCGCTGACCCACTGAGAATAGCGTACCTCAACGATGATCAAGTCATATCGAACTGCAACAGCGTATATCTAGGGCATCGTTACCCGCCAGATTCTGATATCCTGTCGATTACCAGCTTACATCTTTCTTGCGCTGAGCAGTGATGAGCTGCATATGTGTGGTAAGAAGGGGATCGTGCACCGGGAACGCGGACGCACCAGTCCTGTCGGGTTGTGGATCCCACCCTGAGTGTAGATGACCCGGGGCCTTGCTCAGCGTCAGACAAAACCCTAGCAACTAAAATCCTCTGCAGACCGTTTGAAACCTCTCGCCTTCTCATCCCAACTAGCGAGAACGCGCTCGAGGCCGACGGCCGACAGACCCTCCACGTCAGTTGCAACCGCAACGGGGAAGGTGGCCCGCGCACGGGCTTGATCTAACCCAAGATCTTCAAGGGGGGTTAGGGATTGGAAGGGAAGGGAAGAATTATATGCACTTACTATATGCGTAGCGATCTAGAATGAAGCTTTCAATACGAATGAAAATCGAGCATACAATTGTTTTCACCTGTGAGAAAAGAATCACCGGGATTGAGAAGGATGCTGAGGGCCGAGCTCCATGCGCAAGAAGCTCCGATGTCGAGCATGGTTTTCCAGTCGTTGCTGGGCACGGAGTCCGCTAGGGTTATATAACGATGTAGGTTATCAGCGCACTAGGCAGGCTTATGGACTCGTGCGACCCAGTCATCAATAAGGCTCTCCGCCGCTGTGCGATAATTGAGTCCCAGTACAGCGTGATAAAAAACTAAGACAGAACCTGGAAGACCTGTGATAGGACTGTGTTCACTCGATCAGCTCATACAGTCTTGCCGCGACTGAAAGATAGCACCTGTATTGAAGCGCAGTATCCAACTCGAACTCGCCCTCGTCTTCCGATCGCAGCCGGCGAGGTATCACAAATTGGCCCGTCGGCGCCGCAGTTGTCTTGCTGCCCTTCCCGGTGAGGACGTTGGCGATCCAACCCAGGACGCCGGATCCGTGTGGAAGAACATCGGTCGGCTTCAGTGGAAAGGCAGAAGGCTTGAGGTATTCAACAGTGATCGATTCAATCGGGAAATATTCTGTGCTGGAGGGACATAAGAGATAATTGAGAAAGGTAAATGCGCGGTTTACTCGGGAACACCTCCGTCCATGCCAATGGTGCCTGACATAGTATACGTTAGATGCGATGAAAAACCTTTCAAGGAATACTGACCTGGCCCCGGGTTGTATGCTGCTGGAGGGCGCGACTCCAGCGTTAGGGCGAGCTTGGAGAGGTGGCTGAACGCATTGAGACAGGGAGACAATGAGAGAGTGGTATACCGACTGCGAGAGGTCAACGGCGTCGTGCTTTTCCGACATATTCGATGTTTCAAGAAATGGGTCTTGACAGTCGAGGTGTGCGTGTAGAACCTGAGGCCTGAGAACCGTGATGTCTCAAATTGCACCATGATGGCTGGAGATTGCGACTCTCGCAATCTCCCACCACGATGGTGTACACCGACGGGAAGAGTCTGAGTGAGTCAGCGGAGAGTCTGAGTGATACGTCCAGCAGCATGACGGCGCCGGTGTAGAGGGGACTGAATTGGCTGAGAGGCAAAGGTGGCGACGAAATGCTGATCATTTCGAGTCGCCACTGCGATCGGATCCACCACACTTGCCACGGCCCGGCTCACTCCGGCTCCGTCTTGCTGTAGAGCTAAGGGATAATAGAGTTTAGCGCCACTATACTATTCGTTACAGACGCGACGGGATCGTGATCGTGTTCAAACTCGGCTTTGATGGTTACATAATCGAGCTCCTTTTACTTCCCGCCATGAGCAGATTTCCGGCTGAGCTGGTCGAGTTGATTATCTACCAAGGCTGGGGATGTCTTTCGACGAGCATCCGTGAACATGGGCGCTCAATGGCCCGCTGGATGCTGGTCAGCCGTGACTGGCTAAACATCGTCGTCTCTGTCGTGTTCCGCGATCTCTGGATAACCTCCCAGGCTCACTTACTATACACAGTCTGTCTGTGCTCCTCCGACGCTTCTTTCATCGCCCAGACCGCGGGGATCGCCCATCCCCGCCAGCATCTCGCCGACACATGCCGCTCCCTCACCGTCTCCGTGTACCAGGATATGGTAGGCTACGTACCCCGGTGCGTAGACACCTACACCGTCCCCTTCCACGACCTCCCGTGGTACATCAGCCTCCTCACCCCACACATCACCGCCCTCCACTTTCTCCTCGTCGACTGCATCCCGACGTACGCCGCGTGGGAGGCATGCGGCTTCCCAAACGATGAATACCCCCCCACGCTCACCACGCTCCACATCGCCTTCGCCTATACCGCCGCGCCGCCGCCGCCGCACGTGCGGGACGCCGCACGCGGCACGTTCTTCCCGCCCCGGGCCCGCGGGGATCTGCCGCTACGGCTCTGCTTCCACGGCGTGCGCCGTCTCGTCGTGCGAGACGCGAACGCGGACTTTGTCGCCTTCTTGACGACGGCGTGCCCCATGCTGGAGCGCGTCGCGGCGACGGCCGCGTTCGGCGCGGAGGACGTCCCGCAGACTGCCCGCCGCGGTCAGAGAGCGGCTCGTGTTCGTGCGTCTCGAGCGCACCGACGCGTGGGGCCTGGCTGCGGTAACACCCCCGCAGAATATCTCTTTCCGACATATGATCGGCGGCCATTTCATCCTGCGCCTTTTGAGGCGTGTCTTGCGGGAACGCAAGTGATCGGCCCCCCATTACATACATTTTCTGACTGCTGACTGTACTCCCATACCTTACTAAAGCTACCAGTATACTTACCAATAGGAATGGAACATTTATCTACTCGCTCGAATGATGGCCAATGATCTTGCTGCAACCGTACCCATGCGTCATCTTAGACTTACTATGCATCCTTGACGCAATAGTGCAGGTACGGATGCCCTTCAGATATCGCGGCGTTCCCCGCATCGCGACCCGAAATGTCTATAGTATTAGATCTGGAGCGGGAGCAGGCACTGCGTATTCTGAGCTATCTCACCCGGGCACTCCTAAAATATGATTGTGGTGTCTGGCGGAAAGGCTACCCCGATGAGTGATCACGGCCGCATGATATGAGCCCGTTGTCGTCGATCCTCCCTCGTATGGCGCATACTTGAGGAGCAACGCGTCAAAAAAGAAAACTCGGATGTCAACTCACCCCACCATGCAACAGCCCTCCATGGATTTTTCACACGGTTAGTGGATGGTTGGTTATCGTGGAATTAACAGGTCACTTGCTACCATCGTAGTCCATGCGCGACAGTTATGTGGATGGCACGATTTCGACTCGGCCCTCTGGACAGAACACCGCTTACTACGCACCCGCCCCAGATATGTCGGCGACGCAGAACACTCTCGCGCATGTCGAGCATCGTGTTGCGCGGTTGGAGAATGATCCCGTTATGTCACAGGTCCTGGCTCGAATTTCTCCGCGAGAGAACCAGGGAGTGGAGCCCACCCGTGAGGTGGAGGGACCAAGCAGCTCGTGGTCGCCTCCACAACCGCGCTGGAGACTCCAAGACGCTCGTGCCTCAGCACAACGGACTCGGAGGCGAAGCTTGCGGAGGAGAAGGCTGTTGTTGCTAGCACTATGAACAACAAGGGCTTGTCATTCATCGACGACATTGCACTCAAATTTCCTCCGGCCCATATTCATACCGTGGCGAATGTCGGCGACCGCGACGGTCACGAAGTTAGCAATAAACAAAACAAAACGCACCTCCCACCCCTCGGTGCTGGCGAAACCGACGACAAACTCGACCGCCCCGCCTGGAACGAGGGCGTCAACAACCCATCTTGGCGATTTCCGCACTCGAAGGGTTCCCTAGCCGTAGGTCCGCCGTTTTCTGCAACCAGCTGGGCGATGTCAGATTCCACGTACGCACCTGGTTCTCCTCGACATACTGATGCACCACATCAACGATCTTATGGAAGAGCCGGTCAAGACGTACTTGAACACCTTGCGCATAAACTGCAGCAACCAGACCACCACCGAGGGGCAGTTTAAGGCGGAGCTCCGAAAGGCCACTATGAAACGTCAGGCACGCGTAACAGAGGTGAGTTGAGGCAGTTCCACTGATTCCGGCGACTCACTGGACTGGATTTATTGACAGAAATGTGATCCTTCGTGTCGCCATACCCGAATTCGAGGAAATTCACGTCAGGGCTTGCGCAGATGAGTACCTGTCATCCGAGCATTCGGATTGCGGCGAAGCCGACCCGGCCACATTTGCGCTGCACAGGCAGAAGCACGGAGAGGAAACAGTGGACTGGAGACACCGAACACAGCGTGGCGCTCGGTGAAAGTGAGTACTTTGTGTGCCACCAAAAAATCCGGCTGACCAACCCCGCGCCTTCTCTCGCTCCATCCTCAAACGGCGTCCCCCCGGGGCAAGAAAAAAGACGACCAACATGTGATAGCAGAGGATGGAACTAATACAGTGTCCCCCAAAAGCATGGAGCAAAACCACAGACACAAGCGAGAGCGAGGGAGAGCAAAAGGAAAGTAGATGTTAGCACCGCGTGCAGGCGGCCCAGCCGGGGGCTACCCCATTCCCGATCTCAGCAGGCGGCGGCGGCGCCCACGCCTCGACAAGGGCCCCCAGCTTCTGCACCGCGTCCTCGCCGATAAGTCCCTCTTGCTGCACCACCACGCCGTGCACACGCTCCAAAGTCGAATATACGTCCGGGAGCCGCGCGACCCAGCGGTCTGTACAGCACGGCAGGCTGCGCCGGAAGAGCGTGCGGAACTCGGCGTCCGCACCGTCGAGGATGCCGACCACCTCCTCCGCCTTCGTCTGGTTGAGCTGAGTTCAGTCAGTAAATTACAGCCATAAAGCGCGGACGTGGAATAAACGCACCTCCGTCCGCTCCTCGTCCTTGGCAGCGAGGTCATCGACTAAATCCGCCAGCACGCCGCAGTGCTTGACCACACGGACACTGATGGTGGACAGCGCCGCCTCGGCCGCCGTCGCCTCGTGCAGCAGTGCCGCGACCTCCCCCGGCACCACGCGGTTGTACAGCACGCCCGAGAGCGCGAGCACCGCACCGAAAATTGTGCTGCTCGTGCTGAGGAAGATCGATGGGGTGCTGCGGGCGGCCTGGGTCCGCAGGTAGACGATCGCGACGTAGAGGGAGTACCCCTGCACAAGGGAAGGCGCGCGCGCGTCGAGCGCATCGAGGGAGAAGCTCCCGGGATTGGAAGGCGTGCGGATCGCTCCGCCGAGGGCGCGTAGGGCGAGCATCTGCTGGTGGACGTGTTGGGCGAGGCTGTATTACGGTGTTGAGTGAAGGTTGCTAGTCCCAGAGAAGACCGTACGTGGGGGTAGCATCGGATACAGCAAAGTCAAACGCTTTTGAGGATATGCCGGTCATGAGCTCGCGGAAGACGAAAGAGACGGAGGAAAGGGTGTGGTGGGCGCGAAGGTACCAGGCGACATCGGCCGAAGAAATGACCACCGTGTGGACGCTGTACGCTGGAATGGGTCAATCCAAGGACTGAAGATAGCGGTGAGAGGAAGAAACCTAAGACATGTGTGAGGATCTTGAAGAGAAGCTCGTTGGGGAGGTCGTCGAGAGGAAGAGCCATGGAGGCATGAGACAGCTGTGGCGGCGATCAGCTGTTGCCGACGGATCATTTACAGCCTTCCTCCGAATATTCCCGAAGTCTGAACCAGTTAGTAAATCGAAATTAATATCTTTATTTCTCATGGGGAGCAAGGATAAGACTGGATATGGATTCCGATAGAAAAACTATGCAAAAATCACATTAGAGAGAGAATTAAGAAAGGGTTCAACGCGCACATCTGAGGGATCCATCAGCTAGATATTCAGGCACAAAGGAAGTCAAACCATACCTACCTTGCACAATGTGCCGCTCCGCACAGCAACATGAAATACCAGTCTTGCCTAATCTCACTCCGTAGGAAAGAAATGCAAGATAAAATCAGGCACAAGGTCGCTCTCAACCGGGCTACCGGAGGCAAATGAGTCTATACCACCTTCGTCACTTCGTCAGACCGGCTAATTTTGAGTAACTTCGTCACCTCAGATAAATTTGGCCCATCTGACTGATTGTTTGTCACTTCTGTGAATATTCGTCGCTTCAACTCGGCACCCCGGAACGTCGGCCATCATCATGCTTGATCTCAACCTCACAAGGCCTGGCGTGTTTTTTATATAGATACCTTACCCGAACACTAACCACTAACCCTAACCACTAACCACTAACCTCTAACCTCCGACCACTAACCGCTAACCGCTAACCCTAACCACCTAACCGGCCGACGCCGGCACACCGCTGATTCCGTGATGTGCCGACAAGGCCTTGTGCTGGGAAAGTGACGAACTTTGGCCAAAAATTGATGAACTCACGAACTTTCACAGAATGCCATCAAAGTGACTATCTTTCCCTCATTTAAGCGAACTGACGAAGTGACGAAGGTGGCGCGGACTCGAGGCAAATTCTACGAGTGAAATTTCCGGTACGTTCAAGGTACGTCCCGCAACCCGAATATAATCATCGTAACATTCCCGTGCGTTCGCAGGTTTCCTGGTGCACAGGTTTCTTCGGGGATTGGGAACTCAATTTGAATATTCACTGGCCCAAAATTGTGCAAACGATGCAGTATAAGAGGATTGTAGGTTTCAAATACATCCAGAAACTGGATCTCGGTTCATTATCAACCTCTAAACTCTCAGACTGCGGACACGGTAGGGTGCGCGACGCTAGTGCTGCTGGCTGATGAATTCTGTCGGTGGCCTTCCACGAAAACGATACCGGAAAACCTCACGAATGCCCAGATAACTGTAGTAGTGCGGGTGACAATGTACGGCGCCACATCGGTGATCAAGGGTCTGATACATGTGGATCGCAGCGAGCGCGGACATGCTAGTGCTAGCGCTGCTGACTTGTCTGGCGGGAACCTATGCAGAGCAGTACCCACCTTTGTCACTTCATTACTTCACGTAGGTACGCGAAAGTTCGTCACTTTGATGGGGGGGGGGGGTATATTATACTCGCGTGGTCCACAACATGAACAACGAGTTTACGGAAGACAAACAAGGTAGGACTACAAAGGGTGGTTATCCTCCACAGAACACTACCAGATGCCGACCAAGCACAACACAATTCTAGGGGGGTTGATTGGCACAAGACCCTGGCCTGCGATGGGAGTCTGAGAAAGTTCGTCACTTTGCCTCCTTTCTGTGAAAGTTCGTCACTTCAACTCGGCACCTTCAAGACCTCGGAACACTGGCCATCAGTGTTCCTTCACACAAGCCAGGGCGTGTTTTTTTATATAGATCCCTCACACTAACACTAACCGCTAACCACTAACCGCTAACTGCTAACTGCTGACTGACCACTAACCTCTAACTAACCAAAACCGCTAACCTTACCAGCCATCCAAGCCCGGAATACTAACTCACGAACTTTCACCGATTCCCATCAAAGTAACGAAGTTTCCCAACGCTACGCGAAGTAACAAAGTGACGAAGATGGTGTGTCTTCAAGTTATGCAGAATGAGCCCAGTTATTGTTCCCATACTGTGGGAGATGTCTAAAGAGCACCTCTAGTTCTTTTGACCCCTCATTGTGTTTGAATCTGTTTGAATCAGAGTCTCAAATCTGATGTAAGCTGGCGACCAAAGGTCTGCCTTGGTTGAGCTCTGAAGGTTCATACAGTGATTCAGAACAGACCTACCAACAAGGACAAGGCAGCTAAGAAGGCAGCACAAAAGTGAAAAGGGAGTACAAAAAGGAAGCAAAAAAGGAGAGCAAAAAGGAAGTGAAAAAGGACAACCGTGAACAACCCTATTGTTGCATGGATACAAGGGCACACCACAGACACACGAGCGAGGGCGCAAAGCTGGAACAACATCAATATCGGTGGAATGAAAGGTGAGACAAAATTATTTGGACAATCCAATTACTTGCTCTTCCGAATTTATATCCACCCCAGACTTTCCCGATGGGCTTGGCCAAACGGCTTGCCTCCCTTAGCGGAGTTTAAATTTGGTGCGGTGGGCTTGTGCGGCTTGGGCTTGGGCGGGCTTGGGCTTGGGCTCGGCTACACCAATCGTCCTCACTGATATTAAAGTGTCCATAACTATATCCCCGTACATCCTCTTAGTTACTTCCTTCACCGCCGTCTTCGGAACATCCCGGGGGCCGTGGTCGCCATCATTGACAGCGACCGGCATGTTTAAACGAAATAATTCAGTTTTGCTTATCCCTCACAAAGTCTGTGTGTTTCAGGTGGGGCAAACACTATCTGCCAATGCTTTCCTTCATTTCATTCCTCCTCGATTATCTCCGGAACATCCCGGGGGACGCTGTGGCCGTGCGACCGCGACCAGGGGGCTACCTTGAAAGTCATTAATGCTACCCGTTCACAACTCTAATGCATAATAGCTGTGTATATTGGGCTTGTACCATATGGATTAACCTAAATCCAAGTGGTCCGAAGCGGACAAAATGTATCATATCAAAGACGAGACATGCAAATCAACATGTTGATCTTTTGTGGAAACTACAGCACTGTTCCAGAGCACAAGCGTTGGCGTGAGCTCTCCACCACTGCCTGAGGCTTCTTTTGCCCAGCTTCCATCTTCTTTCTTGGCTTCGGCTTTGTTTCCGTGGCCAGGCTCTTTTTCGTAGCCTCCATATACTTTTTCTTTTCAAAGTCTTGACGCGCTTTGCTGGCCTCTCACCCTCGACCTCCTCGCTTCCCTCTTGTTTCAGCACGACTGGAATGACGACAGTGGGTTTAAAAATTGATCGATAGGTGGGTGGCCGATAATCCCTGTCATAAGTAGCATGATCTGCATTAAACTTTAGCATTTGTTGAGTCAAGACACCGGACTGGACAGATGTCAATGGTATCACTGCAAACATAGCTGCCAATGTCGCGGGACCATCACTGGGGTATCGAACGACACAGCCAGTGATGAGATCCTCCACCATGTCACCATTAAGATTCAAGGGCCCTGCAAGTTCCCGCAGGACAGCAAGAAGTTGAAGGAGGACAGCCCACTCCAATCACTCTTCTGTCGCGTACGGCCTGCACAAGATTGGAAAGGGCCACGCACCCCAACAGACTGAGTAAAGGCTTTGAAAGAGCGGCCTCTAGCTCAGGTGTAGGAACCAAGTTGAGCATGCACATCCAGTCGCCGGTTGCTTGGTGCTGATCAACGGACTTTTTCCCTGAAAAATACTTGGTGAAGCTCCGGAAAATCGGATGTCTGTCGTCGAAGGTCACCAGAATTTTTGAAACAAGGGGAAAAGCCGCTTCGAATATTTCGGCCAGTTCCGGGTAAAAAAACATTGGGAAAAATTGCAAGCCCTGTAAGTATGTACTTGCTGTACATACTGCATCTACTCAGATTAATTGAATAGGCCGTGGGGAACGAGAAATATGTGCAAGCCCGTTTCTCGGCTAAGCGAGCAAACGGGCTTGCAAACGGGCTCAAGCCGACAAACGGGCTTGCAAGCCGAAATGCCGGGCTTGGGCTTGGCGCTACACCAAATCCAAGCCGAAGCCCGATAAATCCCGTTTGCGCGGGCGTAGCTGAAAACCTCACTCTCCGAAAAACAACCAAACTATTCACAAGCCCGTTTGTCTGATGCCATCAGACAAACGGGCTTGTGTTCAACTTGTCAGTCGATATCAACAAGATTTTCAGGACTATGCACTGAAATTCTGTACCAGATCACTTTGAGTCAACCAAAGAATCGATTTTGTGTAGTAAATTATGCTCCTGACCCTCGTTCTTGTATGAACACTATCGCGGCCAAGATCAAGCCCAAGCCCGTTTGTCTGATGGCATCAGACAAACGGGCTTGCGTTCAACTATGGCATCACACAGTCGGGCCTGCGTGTTTCTCAACTCAGTAATTTATTGCCTACACCCGAGAAGCCTCCAAATCATGTGTGACAGTGGCCTTTGAGTATTCCTGCTCAAAGATGGCTCAGAAAGAGTTTGGAACTGCAATATGTCCTGTGTTCAATCCGTTTCTCCTGATGAAATGGTTTGAAGACAGCACAAGGACATACATACATGATAGTATAGTAGATCCTTTGTATTGGGAGTCAGCATTGACATGATAGAATGATTTTTTTACGTCATTTCAACAACTTATATTAACATGTAACAGAAAAACTGGATCCAGTAGACCGGGCATTTAAGTTGTGAGAAATCTTCCGCTTGCAAGGGATGCATAAAGATAATTAGACTACCCTGAGACTGGCAAGCCCGTAATTTTGGTGTGAATTGACAATGTTGCCCTATATCGTCTCCAGCGGCAACGGCATATCATCACATCTGTGACAAAAACATCAGGAAAAATTGCAAGCCCTGTAAGTATGTACTTGCTGTACATAGTGTATCTATTTAGATTCATTGAATAGGCCGCAGGGAACGAGAAATATGCGCAAGCCCGTTTCTCGGCTAAGCGAGCAAACGGGCTTGCCAAGCCGACAAACGGGCTTGCAAGCCGAAATGCCGGGCTTGGGCTTGGCGCTACACCAAAATCCAAGCCCAAGCCCGAAAAAGCCCGTTTGCGCGGGCGCAAGCCCGTTTTGCAAGCCGAAAATGTCACTCTCTATCCACCCGCAGCATCGGGTAGCGAGAGGCGAGTGAACGAGGGAAAGACTTGACCGATTCTGGGTGGTACGCATGGGTCTAGAAAATGTGTACATTGCATAGAATTCATATCCACAGTTGCTCCCATGGGAAATAAATATATCAAATTCGATGTACTCAACTTCTTGAATACTCGGAGGAAGGCTGTAAATGATCCGTCCGGCGATTGCCGCTACTATGCCTCGATGGCTCTCCCCGACCTACCCAACGAGCTCCGTTGTACTGTGTACGGCCATCCACACCGGTTGCAGGAATGGCTTGTAGAGATCAACGTCAGGCATTGAAGGCCGGACATGTGGAAAAGTAACGGCCTCGAAACGGCGAAGGTGGGTGCGGCGGGCTGAGAGCATTGCATCGTACGACTCGTCGGAGAACTTTTGTGTACTGAGCTATAATTTATTATGATGTATTCAAGATATATCTACAGCCGGGCGACTCGTGTTTCGTGTATGGTACAGGACATGTTGAATATATGTCGAGTGCTGCAGTTTCGAATCCGAAATCTATTGCTGCTGATCCTGCAAGTCAACAAGATCTTCGATATCGCGGCTTGCCGTCTTTTCAGGAGGAAGCCTAACAAAGGCCAACAGTGCAAAGGCAACAACACTATTTCCCAACGCCACGAAGAATGTTGTCTGGGGGAACGTGGCAACAGTCGCCGCGTAAATAAGCCCGTACATAGACGGACCGAGAACCTGAGCGCTGCAAAAGGCCGTTGACGACAACGTAAAATGTAAAAGGAAAGGTGAGGACGCACAACACTGCCTGTACGACGCCGAGCGCACCAAACAGCTTCCCGGTTTCCAATAGCGCATTTTTCCCGATTTTTCGAGTGTAGAGCTCCAGGGCCACGCTGTTGACCGCGGGCGCCAGTCCGGCTCCGAACGAGCCGAGTATCGTGAATAATATGAAGACAATGCCGGTGGGAGCGAAAGGAAGTATTGCGTAGGTGGCGATGTCTATTAAGATCGAGAACCGCGCAAGGGCGAGGTCGAATGTAGAGGTATGAGCCTTGTGGGCGGAAAGAGATGGGGTATCTTGCTCGGAGCTCGAGAGCAAGGGTTCGGACTCGGACGGGCTTTCGCTGGGGGTATTGTTCTGTCTATTTTTAAAGAATTTCATAATGGCTGTAATGAAGGTCAGACAAAACGATAGAACAGCAAGAGAATATCTGACGAGGAAGGATGATAATAAGATATGCGGCGCGAGTAAGGCCAATGCTGCTCAAGCAGTACCCGAGCTGCAATATAAGTTGGATGTTACGATTTAGAAAATAGCGGATGCAGAACTAACAAATTCTGAATCCCATTGGAATGCACTTAGGGCGTACAGAAATTGGTTTAGAAGGGATGACTGTGCGTGCCCGTTAATCAAGGAAACAACCCAGAAGATTAACGACGAACCGTGGCCAAGAGCATCAATCCGTACGCCATTGCCAATATAAACAAATTCCATTCCCTTTTGACACCGGTCACAGAACCTTCCTTTGAAGTCTTCTCCGGCCATAAGACAGACAAAGGCGTTAAAAAGAAGAATAGGCGCCGAAACCAGGAAACTGCTGCCGACCCGTCGGTAGGGAGGCGCTCTTCCCGCTTTTTAATCCAAGCTCTGTTCATCTGGGCCGTTGTGAGGGACTCGGGGAGAATAAAGAAAACATAGCAGGCTTTGATTATCTTGAAGGCGGCTGCCACGTAAAACACAGAGAGAAGATTGTGGGTGATTCTATCGATAGCGATAAGTTATCGGAGCGCGGTAAGGAACCGGGTACCCACTTGACAACTTGCCGCTTCCAAGGAGTGGGCCAACGCCGATACCCACTAAATAAACACCGGAGATGAGTGAAAAAAGACGAGGCCTGGCAGCATGATCAGCAACTACTACAAAGGGATGAGAAGCAGTTTCACCTTTTCTCTGGGGCCGATACATCGGCCACATAAGCCGTCACAGTGGCGAGTTCAATCGCGTTTCCTGGGAAGAATAAATGCATTGTATAGTTTAAAGGCTGTATTTCGCATACCACCCAGAGCTCCCGTAATCACAGAATCGACAACGAGGAACCAATAGCCTCCTGGGATCCGCTGAACATACTTGGCGACGAATATGATGTTCAAGGAGGTTGCAAGCTGGCCGACGGAAGCGATTGTAATCATTCGAGCGCGGCCATGCCGGTCAGAGAACTTGAGATGGATCAACAGTTGCACCGATTAGAAAAGGGAAGGTTATGTACCGAGCCCCACCTGTAAGTTTGTGAGCTGAGCGAATTTGCGGGGCGGGGATAAAACAGACTAACCACCCGACCGTGAGACAAGTTAGAATCCCAGTTGTTGTGGCAAGGAGTGTTGCCAATCTCGCTACGGCGGCCTGGACAACAGGATCGGAGGAACAGGGATTAGCGGAGGCCTCCTTCAAGTAAAGGTCATTGGACAGGTGATCCGAGCCAGCGAGTGTTTCTTTTCGATAATCCGTCCTGTGGACACGGCAAGCCAGCTCGGTATACAGCTCGACTTGTGGTGCGACCGTGCCGGCCATGATGATAGAGCCGATAGACACGAAGACCATTACCCTTTAAATTCGCGATTAGGCGACGGGATGGGTCAGAAAGAGCGATTTGACGTACCACCAGGCAGCCGGTCTTTTCCACCAAAGCAATTTCTGCTCTGGTACTGCCTCTTCGTCTGTGACATGATTCTCATGTAGGTCAGTCGAAAATTCGACGGAGTCCTCGGTGACTGAAGTGTCGGCCATAGTCGGGTACCCTTCGGAGGTGCAATAAATGGAAGACGCTGGGCCGTTGTGTCGCCGGGGGGAGACAGTGTCTATGCGGGAGGTAGGCGTAGGTTATATATTATACATGGTAGGACGGTTGCTGCGCCGGGCCGATCTTGTCATCTTATTCCTTCCGTAAAACATGAGCGGCTCGAGCATGATGAAGCTCATGACGTCTAAGAATGTTTCCGCAAACTGGAATACGGAAATCGTAAAAACTCGGCAGTCCCTTCGAGTTGCATAGAGCAGTACGCACTGCACAGATCTAAGAATCGACGTGAATCGGCATGGTAGCGTATGTGGACGCGCAGTACTTCCCAGGCCCCACGCTGCCGTTACTACTAGTCATCTTTCAAGTTCGCCGTTTAGGATAACGCGATTCCCAGTTACGCAGTCTGGCGCAGCAAACTGGACTGCACCGCAAGGTATTTGCCCGACACATGTGCCATGTGCATGATGGCCGACGAGTCCGATGGGACGACACGTTATAAAAACATTGAGCTCGAGTGCGCTGAATGGAGTAAACAAGCGGGAAGCACATGAGAGATACAAGCAAGAAGTACAAGAATACAGTTATTGTTTACTTAGACTCGAACACAGTCGACATCCAGGTAGTATATGTTGGACACATCGTCGGTTCGTCGACTTGGAGTGGATCGGCGTGACGAGACCCCGAGGGGAAAATGTAGGTGGTTTCGGCGGTTTCGGCTCCATGCCCAGGCCTCGATTAGACCAAGGAATTCCAGAAACAGTAATCAGATCTGAGAATCGTAGTCGTGGCAGTGCTAGGTATGGGTGTCCTTTTTATTATTTTTGTCCAAAGAGGACACCCATACTAGGGTCTGATTTGGACGATCCGTGGAGTGTCCATCATCCATTGATGGCATCCATTGATCATCCAATGGCCATGGCAGTACTGTACCATTTCGACCGGATGTTCAGTCACTAGGTCACAGCTGGGCTGAACTGAACAATAACTTTATCTGTCCTGGGTCACCGAGAGGGCTGAACAATGGACCATTTCACCTCTGCATATCCGTCAAAACTGGAATTTTTCTCCACTCCCTACATTCCGGTACTCCCGACGCATCCCTGCTTCCAGTTCCGCAAACCAACTACCAAGCATGAATGAATTGATTACTGCTCTTTCTGTCGAAATGGTGCGGATGCATACCGCTCTGGGTGGGAATCACTCCCTCATATGGGCTGAACAATTGAGCTTTTGAACAATAAAATAGCGGTCTCAGGTCGCAACCCCTGTTGAACATCTGGCGGATGAACTTTGAAGGTCACTGGTCACACCCGGTGAACATCCGGTCGAAATGGTACAGTATTTCTCTCAAAAACATCCATATAAAAATGTGATATCCTGGATATTATCCATCATTCCTTCGACCCTTCAAAGCTCTCCAGCAAACAGCTTGGGGAACTATCACATGGTTCGCGTAACGTCCATCCACGTCCATGGATCACGTACCTGGTGGTGTCTGGCCATGGTGTGCACGGGTAGTGATCCCCATGGGTAAACCAGGGGCTCCTACCCATACCCATACCCGCCAAACCCGTACCCCGGGCAAGGGTATTTAGGGTACGACAATTACCCAGGGGTATGGAAAACCCCGGTAGGTAGGTAGGTATATTTCGGCGCGGTCACGTTAAGAAACAGCTGGGGGTATTCTGAAGGGTATTCTCAAACGTGGACTGAGGCATGTAGATTCCATGAAAAACGAAGTATTTAGGCTCTGTACAGCTGCGAGATTCTGGCAAAATCCCAGAATCCGATGGGCAATGATTCCCATTTCCGGTAGTGGGAAATTTCCGGGCATCCATCACTATTATTGATGGCGTCGAGAAGCCTGCTCACCGTGCCCGACGACGACAACACGAAACTTTTGGTTGGTTTCTTTTGGATTTCCAATATATTACTAGTGCCACCAGGGACAAAAGCCAACGCACCCGGGATCCACATGCGTGAAACGCATGTGGCCCGCAGGTGGTTGGCAGGTGCCATCAGCCTGACAAAGAGTCCTTTGACGGACTTATCGTTCTGATTAACAAAGTACCAGATATTATTTAATTAGAGAGCAGAAAATAATACTGGTATTTAGAAATACTTATCGTGCTCTTTGACATCATGTTGTCTACAGGTGGTCGCCACCTGGTGTGACATTTACAATCACATCTTTGTTATATTTTTCTTTGTGGTTGACAAAGTACAACAAAGTATTTATCTAGATGAATATATTGTGTTGTTCAGAACTACGCACTTGGAATTTTGGCCAGTTTTTCACCCGTTATGTACCTTTTGTTGCCGGGAGCTGTGAGGCACCTGCGGATGTTTTTGTGTCCATACCGAGCCACGGCATGATATATATTGATGCTGGTGTGATGCTCGCTGCGGTGCTTTCATTTTTCCCGCCCACTGCCGGCATCACACGGTTGTCAGGACACTGCCATGCCTGCCTGCCACCTTTGTAGGACTGGGAAACTGCCCGCACGTTGCCTGTCTTGGCACACAACCATACCCACACACTGCCACACCCTTGCCTTTGGGGCCAATTTGGGGTGTTCCACCATCTCCCGGCCGTGCGCTCCAGACACGATGCATCTCTTTGCTGATGCGTGGCACCGTGAGCTGGCGGCGTTCCAGCCATCACCACCGCTACGTTGCTCAGATAATTGCGGCATTATCAATTTATGGAATGCCTTGTTGTACTTAGAGCTTGTTGAGGAAGTGTTTTGCAAGGGCAATGTAGAGGACAATATCTGATCCATTAGTATAATTCTTGTGTTTCCGTAAAATTTCCGATATAATGGGTTCGTTTCTCCAGTTCAAACCCCCAACCAAACACAATGAACCTGAACCCAAGGGTCAGGTTCGGGGGTTGGTTATAGCCGGAATGCCGCCAGATCACAGCACCACACATCAGCAAACAGACACGTCACGTCCGGAGTACATGGCTGGGAGATCCCACAAAGGCAAGGGTGTGGCAGTGTGTGGGTATGGTTGTGTGCCAAGACAGGCAACGTGCGGGCAGTTTCCCAGTCCTACAAAGGTGGCAGGCGGGCATGGCAGTGTCCTGACAGCCGTGTGATGCCGGCAGTGGGCGGGAAAAATGAAAGCACCGCAGCGAGTATCACACCAGCATCAATATCTATCATGCCGTGGCTCGGTATGGACACAAAAACATCCGCAGGTGCCTCACAGCTCCCGGCAACAAAAGGTACATAACGGGTGAAAAACTGGCCAAAATTCCAAGTGCGTAGTTCTGAACAACACAATATATTCATCTAGATAAATACTTTGTTGTACTTTGTCAACCACAAAGAAAAATATAACAAAGATGTGATTGTAAATGTCACACCAGGTGGCGACCACCTGTAGACAACATGATGTCAAAGAGCACGATAAGTATTTCTAAATACCAGTATTATTTTCTGCTCTCTAATTAAATAATATCTGGTACTTTGTTAATCAGAACGATAAGTCCGTCAAAGGACTCTTTGTCAGGCTGATGGCACCTGCCAACCACCTGCGGGCCACATGCGTTTCACGCATGTGGATCCCGGGTGCGTTGGCTTTTGCCCCCGGTGTGCATTCTATGCTTAATGACATCTATGAAACATATTGACTTTGGAAAAGTTACAATGTCTATGGATGAGCATGCGGTGACGCGTTTCGCTTCCAGGTCTGCCCGCGAGAATCGAGGACAAACAAGGAGATCCGTTGGGGAGGGCAGCCCCGAATCGTAATTTGGCAGGGAGGAAACAAATTTTCTAGTCTCATATACAGACGCTTCATACAGATGTAGCTCGTACCTTGCTGTATGAACAATTTTTCATCCATCTGTCCTTCTAGATTAATTGAAGTCGTTGAGTGGCAAGGGACACAAAGGAACTTATGAGGAATACCTGGGCTTGCGTCGAACAAAGAACTCGCAAAAGCACCTGGTGTTCCGTTTCGTATTTGCTCTGGGCGCAAGCAAATTCGCATCCGATCCTCACACATGTCTTAGGTTTCTTCCTCTCACCGCTATCCCTAGCCCCTCACTGACCCATTCCAGCGTACAGTGTCCACACAATGGTCATTTCCTCGGCCGATGTCGCCTGCAGCTGGTACCTTCGTGCCCACCATACCCTTTCCTCCATTTCTTTTGTCTTCCACAAGCTCATGATCGGCATATCCTCAAAAGTGTTTGACTTTTCTGTATTGGATGCCACCCCCAGCCTCTCCCAGCACGTTCACCAGCAGATGCGTGTCCTCCGCACCCTCGGTGCCCCGATCCGCACCCCTTTCAATTGATTCTCCTTCGACGTGCTCGACCCACGCACACCATCGCTCGTGAAGGGGTACTTCCACTATGTCGTGATCGTCTACCTGCGGACCCAGGCCGTGCTGCACACGCCCACGACCTTCCTCAGCGCGAGCAGCACGATCTTCGGTGTGGTGCTCACGCTCTCGGGCGAGTTGTACACCGGCATGGCACCAAACGGGACCAACGAAACCCAGACAGCAGATACATGGTAAACCAGGCACTTCCGACCGAATGCACGGTACATTGGACCAAACCCGGCACCTTTGCCGGGAATGTGCCAGGCTTGTCCGCAAACAAGGCACATGCGGTAACGTCCCGGCTTGGGGTGTGCCGTTGCCTAGTGATCAAATATCTGTACCGGTGGTGCGGCTTCCTGTGCGGCATTGAACGCAGTCAGGCTAAAGACAACTCCCATGAAAAGGTGAAACATATATATTAGATCTATACTACCAACATAGAGCTCTATACTATCAACAAAGAACTCTCAATGCATCATTTTCACTGCATAAACAAGATGATTAATTAGAGCATGAAATCTCCAGCATGAACAGAACAAACCTCCCGCTTGCCCCTGCCCCCCGGCTTGCATGGGCATAACAGGTGAGCCCACCATCTTCCCGCACCTGCGGGCGCCCACCTGCGTACCACGCTCGCCTCGTATCCCCCTGCGTACGACCCCCATCGCATCGGAACTCTGCACACAAAAACCACCCCGTGGTGGCATCGGAACGAGAAGTGGGCCCTACGGTGTGTTAGCGGGTGATGAGTGGAGGGAGAGCGGTGCGATGTATGCAGAGCCTTTGTCTTCTATGTGCCTAGAATGATCCACAAGGTCAACCAGATTCACGGATATATAATTGTATAAAACACACTGGAACGTCCGCTTCATACCCCTCGTATGTGTACTCGCACTCCATGTTCGGCGGTGGCGTCGGGTATGCAAGTGCCACATGTGCGTGAGGTGCAGGATACTCCGGCTTGCTCTGCACACTGGAAAAGCGGGAATGGGCCCCTCCACTGTGCTATCCGTCCTACACACCACACAGCAGAAGGGGAGGGAATGTAATGCACCTCACTGATGAGCACCTCTCGCACTCCAGCTTCCCAAGCTCGCACCGTGGCATGCATATCGCATCGAGCACCCGCACGCCATCGAAAAGCGCGTCGGGGTAAGATTGGGATGGTGGTAAGAAGGAGAGTACGGTGCTGCCACGTGTCCCATCCGAGTCAGCTGTGCCAATGCCAAAATGGAAAGTGCTGCCTTTTCAAACAACACCGGCACATTTAAGGCTCCAACCGTTTCTGTTTGGTTTGGCAGCGGGTTCAAACGGTTTGGAAACCATTTGGAAACAGTTTAAATGGTTAAGATAATTCAAACTACTCACACAGGTTACCCATGCATCTCAGGTGTGTCGGTGCATGAAACCAAGTCTCCTGGATCTTCCGGGAGGATGCTGTCAAGCCGTTCACTACGTGACACTCAGTTGGTGGGATATAGGCATGATTGATGGTGCATGGCAATCTCTGCTCGCCGCATGCTCGTGTCGGACTTGTTTGTCGCACCCCTTCACTCCACTGCAATAAAAGTCTTGGTCTGCAAGAGGGATAGGTATTCTCCTTAGGTGAGTCCATTCAAGTCTCAATTTTGTGTCCAAATGCCCACACACACTTGTTGCAGATCACTCTTCCAAAATACCATTTATAAACTGTTTCAAACGGCTTTAAACTGTTTGCATACCATTTCTGTTTGATTTGCCTGGAGGCACAAACGGAAACTAAATGGTTGGAGCCTTAGGCACATTGATGGGGTGTCCCGCGTTTGAGCTGGATGTGATGGGTTTTCAGATGTATCTGCCGTCCGTGTTTCGTATATCCGTGCCAAAGGAGGTCATGGCGCTGCTGCTCAAAGCATCAGCGGATGAAGTGGCGCTATCTACCCTCAGCGTGCACGTCGTCGAGCACTGCGGCGTGCTGGCATATTTAGTCGATGGCCTCGCCGCCAAGGACGAGGAGCAGACGGAGGTGCGGCTGCTCCACGCTGTGTAGCTGTAGTTCCCTGACTGAACTGCACAGCGCAAGATGAAGGTGGAGGAGACGGTTGGCATCCTCAATGCTGCAGATGCCAAGTTCCGCACACCTTCCGGTGCAGCCTGCTGCGTTGTACGGAGCGCTGGGTCGTGCGGCTCCCGGACGTGTACACGGTACGGTGGCACAGCAGCCGGGGCTCATCGGCGAAGATGCGGTGCAGAAGCTGGGGGCCCTTGTTGAGGTGTGGGCGCCGCCACCGTCTACGGAAGACGGGGACAGGGTGGCTGGGAGCTGACCTGCATGTGTACTTCCCTTCTCCCCTCGGTTCCCTTCTTGAGGCCCGGGCGCTGTATGAATTTCATCTGCTGCTATCACGACAAGTCGTTCGACAACCTCAGCAGACCAACTCGCATATTATTTATCACTCGCCACGAGGGTGGCGCACCTATGTATCTCTCGATGTAGGATGGATAAATTGCCTCGACGCGGCTTCCTGCCCCGAGTGCGAAGACATTCAATATTATTTATACTTGGCAATGTGAGTCTTTTGTGGACCCGACAATGAACTGCATGTCGCTATGGATGAATCAAACTGTCCTCTCGAACTGACAGCCAGAGATGCTTGTTCTGGGCATTGGATTTGTTTTGTTTATGTTGTGTTCTCCCTTTGATCTAGTCTATTTTTACACGTGGGGGTCCGATCGGAGTTCAGCCTTGTTACGTAATCACATTTTGAGGACATTGCCCCGGTTCCTGAACCCGGGATTCATCTTCAGCAGAGAAATAGAGATGCTTTCTGCATACCAAAATATTTTCAGATTTTTTGAGTCCCATGGGCTGAAGCTATTGGTCAAGTTGATGGGTTCTGGCACATTGATCTCCCATCACATTGAAGGACGAGCTCCTGCACGGATTGAAAGACCATTTAAAAAAAATACAAAGCGGCAGATCATTGTAAATAGTCTTCAAGGTTCAGTTCCACACCAATAAAGCGGAGAACGAGGCGTCGCAGAGCGAAAACGACCCAAACAAGCTAAGCAAAGATTACGTAACAAGTGTGAACTCCAATCAGACACCCGCGCTTAATAACAGACTTCAATATGATCGAGGTACGAGATGGTACCGTATTGAAGTCTGGCTGTGAGAGACTACCTTTGATCCAAGCACAATCACGACGGAGCTCAAATACACCTTCACCGCAACCAAGAACCCTGAGGGGAATTTTATCTCCATTCATCCAAGGGGGTCCAAATTTAAGAAAATATGATATCACCTCCAAGTTTTTTTTTCTGGCATCGGCCAGACCCCTCACAGTCACCTGATCCCATCAAATTCCCTTTTGGGGAAGGATCATTTTTTGAAAAAAAGCTTGTCGCCCAGAGAAGACTCCCCCGAGAGCATTAGGATCACTAAGACTGTGATATAGCTCAAAGGCTTGTATTCCCCACGCATGCCGCTGAGCGATAGCTTGGCAATCAACTTGGATCTTCAGACATTTGAGGGTGCTTTTCACTGTGAAATTGGGAGTGCCCATTGGCTAAGGGCCCATTAGTCAAAGCCATGGAAATACAATTAAAAATGACCAAAGATGGAGCCATGTATGGTGCAAGACTTTGCGTCGCAGATCGCGGTGAGGGAAAAGACGCAATCACGTCAATCAAATGATCAAATTTGACTCGGAGAGCCGCGCCAAACATGACCCGATTTGGGTCTTTGTCAGATTCAGGCCGTTCACAGGCCCGATAGGCCTTAAATATCCTTCAAAAATGCTATGTGATGCTATTACTGTGTTGCGGAATGGCACCAGAATCCCCCAACCCTCTAAAAAAGATACTTCCAACTTTTTTTTTTCGAGGTCGGCCAGACCCTCCCCCCCCCCTACCCGATGTCAGCTATTTTTAGATTTGGACCCCCTTGCATTCATCCCAACAATATCCTCTTTACAGGCGGCACGGTCACCTTTTCCCTTCAAATCGACCTATACACATGATATTTGACGCAACGGTGGGGCTTCTTCGAAAACAAAAAGGGACTGGTTAGATATTAATATACATATCTAAAATCGCGGTTCTGTCGGTCGGTTAAATCGAGGAGTTCCTGCCGGCTCAGGTTAATTTGCATCTCAGGGTTGTGAAATGGCCATGGATTGACTAACCTTGTCGATCCTGACCCTCTCCACACCTGCACCATCTCGGGTCTGTTTCTGAATAAAGATCTCGTAGTCGTCGGCGTTTGGCGGCTCAGCGTCGCGGCGCTTGTTCTCCGCAACCAAAATGGCGTGAATCACACAAACGAGATGCGTAGCAGATGGCGCTTGCCAGCCAAGGGATGTGATTCCGAGGTTTGTATTTGGCCTTGGAGAGAGAGGTGAGGACGGGGCGAGGTGCGGCGAGCCTCGAGATTCACCTGCCACATGAATGGCCCCAGGGCATTGCCGACAGACTTGGAGAGCACCACATATTAGAAAATTGGAAAATGGGAAGCCGAAGAAGGTAACGTACGTATGCGGCCAACATGATACTGTTGGTAGTAATGCGCTTTGTATGTCCGGCGGTAATGGTTGAGATCCACGACAAGGAAATGACTGGAATGCAATTAACGAAAATCGAAAATGAAAGCGGGTAGAGGGGAAAGGGTTTACCAAATCCCGTTAATCCAATACCTGCATCAGGAAAATCCTCTTTCTCAAATCTGTCACAATTTGGTTGGATCGGAACAAATGGAACAAATCCGGACACAATTATGCCTAATTTGGCCTAATGCTAAATTCTTGCAAATCCGATCATTGTCCTCCGAGTTTTGACAGATTTCGCCAAATTCTGACACATTTTGACACATTTGTGACATGTTTCAGCAACTTTGTCAGCGTCCAGTCACCCCAATTCAGAATGAATAAGATACAACAGAATATATTGACTATATACGAACATGGCATAGCTCAACAAAGTACTACTAACACTGAGCCCTCAAGAAGCAGTCACGAGAGATCTAATGTACCTGCAAAATAATTAGGGCCAAAAATTGACAAGCAGAATGTACGAGCTACCAGAGCCGCTGAAAAAAAAGTATCTGTTTGGATCACTTGAACACTGTAACAACAATCAGAAGGATTCCGAAGAGTAATGACAAATATTGCTTACCAGCACAGAAACGTTGGTGTCTAAGAGATCCTCTCACGGTGGGAATATACAGTTGTGATGCCTGGAGTATGACATGAGGATGATGGGATGGCAGTGGATGTGATATACATACTTGCAGATGACAGTCCAGGGCAACCAGGCTAGGCCATACCGGGTCAGTACAAGAACAGGGCAACACTGGGAAGATTCACACATCTGAAATGAGCTCATGATGGCAAAGTGATATAGTAGAGGCAGTGCGAGGTCAAAGGAAGCGGGACGAAGATGATGGCAAGAAGAAAGACAGTGTCAGAGATGAAAGATGATGAGGGCTCGGCACATACCTAACACTGGTTGGTAAAGTTTGCAAGCAGAGGTCAGTTCATGCTGAGTCGCGACGACGGGAGATGGTGGGAGAGGGCAAGAAAGGTTGACAGGACGTAACTTGTTGCACACTGTAACATGGTTACGAACTGTCAACCAAACACGTGACTTACTGCCGAACCCTCGCTTGCTGAACCCTCGCTTCGACTTTCCAGTGCCAACTTGTCGCGCAAAGTCCAGAGCCATCACTGCTATGCCAGTATTCAACTTGTGTCTTCAATGGGAACCTCTAACTCCACCTCAACCGCTACTTAGTACTCGCACTGACTTTGACAACTCAGAAGTGTTAGTAGGTAGGGAACGTTAGCAGTTTGATGGCCGTGATGTTGATCTTCCATGTCTCGCTTAGCCCTTCAACGCCGTCAAAATACCAAGTCCTCTTGCCAACCTCCCACCTTCTCTCACTGACTTCTTTGTTGGCATCCTTACTAGTTCCAGCTTGCTGCAGGTGAATATCATGAAACTCCATAAAACTTGATCTGTTCGAGTGAATGTAAAATAGTGATTTTTGTCAGGCTAACTAGGTTGTCTCGTTAAGCGCCAGAAGAAACGAAAATAGAGGTTGTGTCCGCAACACTACTGACTCAGAACTGACATTTAAAGGACAAAACCTAGTCAAAATTCTAAGAGCCAATTCAAAATCTGTCAGAACTCGGGTAGGATTGGCATCGCTTAGTATCATTTATGTCGCTTAGCTTCGTTTGTCACAATTGTGCCGAAACTGCCATGTTGTCACAGATTCTCAAAGGAGGATTTTCCTGATGTGCAGGAAATCTATAAGCTTAAGTGTATAGCATTGAATCAACCACGGACTCGTGAGCCACACTGAGCAAAGCAGGCCAATTTTGTTGCCCCACGGAAGCGTATTGACCAAAATAATACCCAAGATGTTAGGCAGACAGTACAAGAAGATGATCCATGTGCGGCTTCCCGTTCGAGCACAGATGATCACACCCGTCCAGATCGCCAGGGCCTCAACCACACCGAGAACACAGCCGAGGAGGGACGTCTGTTGAGTGGTGAAGCCGAAGGAAGCAATTATCAGGGCGCTTTGATTCCTAACCGAAGATCAATGGATTTCTCTGCGGCCACGAGTAGTAACTTACGATAAACTGTGTTCAACGTGGACGGGTTGGCTTGTACAGCTGGAAAAAAATTGAAGGCTCACCTTTTGGGTACATTTGCCAGACCTGAAAAGAGAGCGAATAGCCACGTCTTCGGATCCAAGAGCGCTTCTATCATTCTGGGGGAAAATGTAAGAGGATGCCAACCTAAGACCTTCGACGCACTGGTTTGTTTTAAATCATTTATTTTCCACGCCAGTTTGGTTTGCCCAAAGGAATTCGTATCAAGCATGCCATCGTGCGCTGCACTAGTGTCTCACCTTCAGCCTCATCACAGCTACAGCCCTCTCATGCAGGGAAAGGAACTATGCCGTTGTTGGTGAATCCGGGAAGACCAGCCTTCATATGATATATTGGATCAGTCATTCGACCGAGGCTGTTTCTTCTTTACCAGAATGCTATTGCAATAAGCAGAGTGAGAAGCCCGGTGATGATCACAAGCCACTGCCAAGGTTCGAATGCCACATGCGCCGTGTGGATGTGAAGACTCCCAAAATTGACGAAGCCAGATATGATTTGAGCTATGAACCCAATCCATCTTTGTAGGGGCGGAGACCCACTTCTGACTCACATGCTCCGGACATCAGAGCTACAAAAAGTTGGGTCCATAAAAGGGCGAACAGTGAAAACCAACATACACCAATAACCAACACGGAGAGTCTGTTCTCTCCAATATGGCGGTCAAAATGCACATTTAATCATGCGCTACTTTGTTTTGTGTTTTTCAATTTTCCGCTACTTTCATCATGAAATTTGACATTTTGCGCTACTTTCACGGCTCAAAATGAAAAAATGAATAAGTAGCGCAAAGTTGGATTCTGCGCTACTTTCGTTCAAGATCGCGCTACTTTTGTTTGACAGGTGTGTGATCCGCTACTTTCGCTTAAAGTGATCATCGCACTACTTTCGTGAGGTCAGAATCCCGCTACTTTTTTGGGACTTAATGTGCTACATTTGCACAGAATATCTATGGGTCCATGGTATAGTATCCAGTTGTACGGTAAAGGCGTAAACTAAGCTGGGTATACAAGAGGCCGGTCCGGGGCCACCGGCCCGATAGCCTACTCGGGCGTGGTGCAGACACTACTCATGCTATGGCGAGCTGTGCAAGAGTGAATAGCAGGGCTTGGAGTGTGGGCTCTCCGAGATGCTCCAGTGTGCTGGATTGGAGAGAGGCTTGTCCTGAACCTACTTTACACACCTGCCAACCGCATACAACTTAACAATTCTTCACGACTTGACTCCCACCTTGCTCCCACCCAGCTCCCTGAACATTGAACTGAATCGTACCATCAGGAAAATTGAGGCAATGGACCGGCATTGAAGTTATTTGGTTATATAAATCACACAATCATCTGTTCAATAATCGAGTTCAACTTCAACTGTCTTGCAACGGCAAGCCTAGTTACGCACTGGGAGCCTTAGACTCATGGCAATTATCAAGATCTTTATTTTACTCAGTACTACTTAAATGTCTGTTGTAGTAAGTCGGTAAAATATATGGCCCATCAGAGACCAGGAGAGACCACTATAACCGTGCCTTGGCTCAATTCCAAAGCCTGAAGCCAGGCTATCTCCAGGTATGCAGGAATCTCCATACTTGTACCAAGGGCCCCGAATTTCGACAAGGCACTCAGCCGGTGGCCCCGGACCGGCCTCTTGTATACCCAGCTAGACCCAGCTTAGTTTATGCCTTTACTGTACAACTGGATACTGTACCATGGACCCATAGATATTCTGTGTGAATGTAGCACAAAAAAAATCAAGTCCGAAAAAAAGTAGCGGGAGTCCGACCTCACGAAAGTAGCGCGATGATCACTTTAAGCGAAAGTAGCGGATCACACACCTGTCAAACAAAAGTAGCGCGATCTTGAACGAAAGTAGCGCAGAATCCAACTTTGCGCTACTTAGTCATTTTTACATTTTGAGCCGTGAAAGTAGCATAAAGTGTCAAATTTCATGATGAAAGTAGCGGAAAATTGAAAAACACAAAAAAAAGTAGCGCATGATTAAATGTGCATTTTGACCGCCATACTCCGAGTGTAGAACATGGATGTTGAAATTATGAATCTGCGATGATATTAGCATATTCTTTCTACTTGGAGGTCATACATACCCAGGTGTTATGCACCTATGAAAAAGAAACAATTAGACGATAGATGCAATGGCCATAAATTATTGTACCCCTCGCAGATCCCCAAAATGAAGCGAACAACCATCAGATCCCTGAAGTTCTTGCATGGAGCGTGACATCCCAGCGCCACGCCTCAGACAAAGATGTTAACACTTTGGGTGTGAGATTCAGGGAAGCCCAGCTACTATACGAGGATCATGACCTTAACCATTTTGCGATGGGGAAACGCTGCAGAGCCAAATTTTGAGGAAATTGAAACATGAGATACCCTAGGTAAAATATTGTTCCGAGCCTGCGGTCTTCTCAGCTAATGTCGCTGGATAAAGCACCTCAAACCATACCAATTGTATTGATGCGCGGGGCAAATTTGCGCTCGTGAAAACAATGGATTACAGGCAGAAGAATATAAAAGTTCAATGTACCAGAAATGGCTGGCAGTGGCGGACACGGGGATCAAATGTCAAAAGAAGGCAGTGCTGATAAATCACGTGATCATTCCACTCTTCGCGTTTTGGGATCGGACGCGACGGTTGTCGAGTTTCAACATGATTTAACGTGTCGACGGACAGCCTGTGGAAGCAGGAGGCATTTTGTGGCTATCACAGCCACTGCTACCATGGGGATAGCCAAGGGGACACACTGAAACCTGACTACAGCAGTAAAGTAGTCAGGGAGAGAGGGATACGTGGCCGATTGGTGCACTGAAACCTGGAGACCAGGTGTTTCAGTCCAGAAGTTTGCACAGACAGTGGGTTATTTGGTAACTACAAACAGTAGGGGTATATAAGGCCTGCAGAATGTGGTAGTTAAGAAAGATATACCCCACGCCCAGGTCTAGCCACTTGCGTTCTCTTCATTTTTCTCTCTCTCTCGCTCTCTATCTCTCTCTCTGGATCTAACGGAACAGTTTATGGGACTCTACCGAATGAATTAAAGATTGAAGCAAGGATAACGAGATGGAATAGTATTTTGGATTTGTTTGGACTGATCAATCTTGAAAGGCCCTGCGGAGGAGTGTCATTGTTGCTGGCAATGCCAGTCACTGCCCTACTTTGGTTTTTCTGTTTGGATTGGATGGTTTGGTTTAGGAGTGGGATTTGGAGCTGGTTCCAGTTGGAGAAGACAATGGCGGAAGAAGTTGGAGATTGGATTCGAAGGCGAGGAAGAAAGGAAAGCAGGCTGAAGTATTCATTGGTGGCCATGCCGCACTGGACTTATCCGACATCACTCGACTGGATTGCAGCACACCTATACTTTGTGTGGAGCCCCGATCTCATGCGCATTGGATTGGTTGTGTTTGTTATTGGTAGATGGATTTCTGCTTTCACGCATGTACACCGAGCCAGTGCTTCAGTATCTGACTGAAGTTTGGACACGTCTAAATGTAAATTGTTCAACTCACTGGTTGGTGCTAAGATGCGTCGCTTGGCTGATAACCGAGTCAGTGGGCACGGCTCAGCACTGAGGGTCGTTTATGACTTGCCTGATACCTAATATTGAAGCACCGTTCAATGTTGTTTTGTCTGTTTCACGGGTCGTGAGTCGCGATTTATCTTGGTTGGACTGGACATGCCCATAAATTGAATCCTGGGACCATTCAGCGAACTTGTCTGATTCTAGTGCACAGGGACCATACCAGTAAACGACTGGGAGAAATTTATTAACCTGGTGCTTTAATTTTGAAATAAAATAAAACACACTGCACATCAATGGGATGAGATGACAGTCAATCTTTCGCCTACGAGGGAAGTTCAGTTAGTTCCCATGAAAAGAAACGATCTCGTACCAAACTCGCAGAGCCTCTGTTTCGTCCAGCTCTCCATGGTCCCCCTTCAGCACGGTTGCACCAGTATCTATTGCGTCCACAGAGACCACCATCAGGCCATGCTTGGTCTTCTTATAATCAAGGCACTCCAGTCTTTCGTCGCCGGAGTAAGAACTGGTCATTGCGGAGAACAATATGGGTAGTGAGGTGCCAAGCCAAGAGGATACGGGTGCCATTTGAGACCATTCCGGCTTAACTCCCACAAACGTGGGATGATGAGAAAGGCAGGAGCCCCATCATGTTCGATTTAGACCATCTGCGTTTAATTCCGGTCAGGGCTGGAGCCCACGCATTACACCTGAACGGTGACCGCTTCTGCCAGTCGAGTTGTCCGCTTATAGCCTACACTGACCTGAAATACGGCGGTTGAGCAAGATCGGAGCTCAGGTGGCCTACAGACGCGGAGAAGTACAGGAAGTGCCACTCAAAGGATGTTCTTCTTGGTGCAGAAGGGAGTCCGAACATTTGATCTGCCTGCTTGATCAGCAGAACATTCCCTCCGCTCCAAATCACGGATACCGCGACTATTGTTGGAGCGGACTCAGCGGGCATCCATCCCCACTTTACTGAACCCATTCGCAAATTTGGGAGTGACACTAGCACACGGCCATTACTCAAATTTCTCGTGCCATCGGAAGTTGGCTCTAAATAGTCGAGTATTGGATTAGACAAAACTGATATTTTGTGTTTCCCTTGTACTGAAATGCTTCGGGGTTGCCATATATGGCAAGGCCGAAGCATTTCAGCTCTAATTTCCGGTCTGATTTCCACTCAATAGATATGTAATCTCATACTTTAGAGTAGATAGATCAGGGAGCCTGATGGCGGTATTTTATTTTTGCATGGACCGTGACAAGGATTCGAACCTGTGTGGGCCTGAAGAATTATTGATTATGAGGACGATTGGAGTGATGAAGGTCACTCGGTCGGCATGATTCACAGAAGTCCATGAATTGAAGGGCTACCGGAGGAAGATACAGGTATCGCTAAGCGCAATTCCCGGCGAAGACAAAAGTAAGAGGTGCGTGACGATTTTTGATGTTCATCGTCGGTAGTGTTGATGGAGCCTCTGCAGGGCAAGAGGAGAGGTTCAGATACTTTAATTAGTCTAGGTGACAGCGAGCCAGCAGACTGAAATTCGGTCGGAAACACAAGCTAGACCTCAAGACAACTTCACGACCGACGCGTTTGCGAATCTCCTCGCCTGTTCCCCGAGAAATTTGTGATGGAAGCAGTGCCCGGGTCAAAATCTTCATGAGGATTAGTATGAGACCGCACATCCATTCCGGAGCCCAGAGTTTAGAACAAGATCCATGTTAATGTCGCGGGACAGAACCGCAGCAGTGTCCGACAAAGAAGGCGAGTGGAGGGGGCTGTGTATCAGTGGCTGAGAAAGGGCAGGCATTGGTATCTCCCTCCGATTACACATGTTCTGGGAAGGCGGCAAGGTGCGGACTCTTGTTTGCAATGGGGAGGACAAACATTGCGGCTCACCCCGCCATCGAAGGATGGGGCGCACGGGGAGGCGAGAGGGTCAACACGTGCGGCCAGAGAATGTATCTTCATGGCAGTAGGCACCTGTGGATTCCTTTAAGAGGTGCACCCAACCTCACAGTCGAATCCTGAGATGATTACGAGTACTTATATAATAAGTTCTCGTTCTTTTCTAAAAGTTTTACATGAGGTTTTTGAGCGACGTGAGTCATCAGTTACACTTTTCCAGTAGAAGGAAAATAGTGGCTATGTTGAAGTCTTTTTCAGAGATTCCATTAGATTTTTTGTGATTATTTAGTGGCTGTGATCTCGGGTAATGCCGAACGTACTTCTAACGCCTGCAGGTGTTGGTTCGAACCTGCCAAGTGGATTCCTTTTTTCTTCGTTGGGTTTTCCCTCATGATCATGAGCAGCCTTATTACCTCTAAACACTGTGGAAAGTAAAGGTACTCCATGTGAGTACCCGGGTACTATTTACGCACAAAAGGTACTCACACTGAGCACATCAATTTTAGTACTTTTATGGGTACTCTGCCTGAGTACCCTTCGAGGTAATACTTTTATGGATACTCCACCGGACTGCCCTTTGAGGCACTACTTCTATGGGTACTCTGCCTGAGTGCCCTTTGAGGTACTGCTTTTATGGATACTCCACCGGAGTACCCTTTGAGGCACTATTTCTATGGGTGAGTTCCCTTCGAGGCACTACTTTTGAGGGTACTTCATCTGAGTTCCCTCGAGGGTACAGTACTACATATGAGTTGATTCCCAGAAAATGTGAGAAATGCCCTCGGATCCAGATTATTTCGGTCATCACTGGCCCTCGATTGCAGTGATTTTTAGGAATCAGACCATCCGCCCTCAGAATTTCAACTACAAAGTTTAAATCACTTTCAAAGTTCTGAGTAATCCAGAGTCTACTTACAGAAAATCTGATTCACACTCTGAACCTGTGGAGGTCATAAATTGGGGAAAACATCCACTCAAAAAATTTTGGCAACTCAAAGGTTGAAAATTTATCAACATACACAAACCTCTTCACTATACTTGAGAAGACCATGGTTTTAAATAGCCCGTATAGATAGCATCTTTCATGGAATAGGGCTGGAGGTAAAATGAAGAAAAGTTATTGGGATGCGGAATGACCATATTGGGAGTTTTCATCCAGTACTCTTCAAGTCCTGTTTAGTCTAGTGGTCTTTTGTACTTGCTCGAATTTTGAGTGGATCTACGGGATTCCCTGCGGTAGCAGTTAGTTTTCTCTTGCATACTATATCTTAACTTCCCTAGCACCCATTGCTGAACACTCTCATCACAACTGGTGAAGCAACATTCATTTTTTTTTGCTCAAAACTAACAAAGAGAAGCACTCAAATGTAGTGCTTAAAGTACTCACAGTGAGTACCTCCAGGCACTCCCACTGAGTACCTCTGGGAACTCCTGCTGAGTACCTGGGTGCTCCCATGGAGACACGTTTTTTGCAGAAAAGCACTCAAGTGGATGAAATAAGAGGAAGTCCACTTAAGTTGTAGGTGGTCCGAACCGGCCCAAGTCTTAAGTTGTGCGGAATTTAAGTTTCGCCCACAGGTGTGCCATGGTGTATGGCATGCCTGTAGATACCACCCTACATCCTGCTCCACTGCTTAAGTTCTTGTCAGCCACTTAAGTCGTCACCCGCAACTAGTGTCCATCCAGAACTTGAGTAATGTATGTGCCTTGAGTCCCATGCACAACTCAAGTCCCCACCTATGACTTAAGTCCAGGTACCCCAGCCCACCTCCCTCCACCTGGCTGAAAGTTAAGTTTTGAAAAACACTTAAGTTACATTGTAAGAACTTAAATTCTTAAGCTTTGTAAGTAATCCCTTAACCCCTACTCAAACTCCAGTGAGTATTTGAGTGCAACCTGGCCCGAGTTCCACTGAACAGGGACCAGGGAAAGGGGGGTTTTCAAGGACCTTATATATGTATGACCAGCAGGGCCACTTGTGCCACTGTGCATTGTGCTTCAGCTTCCACTTTAGAACACAATGGTGGTCATTGTGTGCTAGGCCACCATTGCATGAACTTAAGTTCCACCAAGGTATGTATGGTATAAGTGGGACAGAGTCTATTATATGGTTCTCTGTAGTACTACCTAGGACTTAAGTACCTATATGACTTAAGATTTATTCTGGTTCAGACCGGCCATAACTTAAGTGGAGCTAATAAGTGGAGTACTGTGAAGTCATTTGGTTGAGTGTTGGCCAACACTGGGGGCAAAGGCCATGACCGTGGGTTCATGGCGTATGTCCGACACTTGCCATGGCATTTGCCATGGCGTTGGTCAATTTTCCGAGGTTATTCCCTTTGTTCTATTCTTGCACTGCCGCACACCGGTGTGTTTGTTCCCAATCAATAGAGCATATTTGCAGCCCCCAAAACGACCGTTTGATCCCAAAAGTGATGGCTGATCGCTTAGAAATGATTAGACCGAAATAGAAACAGTGACCAAGGAAATTCGCTGGAAAATCAATATGCACCCTGGTGGCCCATTTTTTCGGGGTTGAGCATAGGGAACGTGCTGGATAGGTTACCCCCACACCCGTTCATTTCAGAGGAAGATTTTTGGGAGAACTGGATGAAGACGGCGGCCCCAGTCACATCAGTCACTTCCTTCCGCTTAAAAATGATGGGTGATCCCAGAAATATGAGCCTCGATTTTGGGCGTTGCAAATATGCTCTAATGATGTTCTGTTTAGTATTGAAAACTGACTGGACTAGAAAAGATCTGAGGCTGTTGGAATGTGTGGAAAACTGCTATTGGTATCCGGAATTGCGTGTATTGGCCTATTACATTGCACACTATTGTGTGTTGTAATAAATGAAGTAGCCACATCCCGACTTGCACTAGCTACAGTATCATTGCAGTGGGTAACGACGGCAGAGGAGGAGGGAGAGACAAGCATGAAATGGGGGCAGAAATCCGAGGTAGGATACAGACACGTACAAGAAATCTGAAAGGCTGAATGCAAGTTCTCGGAGAACCTGTCGATCTTGAGAACCAGGAAATGGCTTTTTAACTTTTTTGTTCTTTACAAGTCCAACATCAAAGATGCATTCAGAACGAATTCGGTGCCTGAGACGTGAGTGCAGTTGAAAGAGGAAGTCTATGATATTTTTGTCTATTGTCCACTTGCTGCCGATGTGCTGTGTGGCCCTTGTTCTCGAACACCCATCTCACCAGTAAATCTCTCTGCCATCAGAAGCCCAGGGACTGGTCAGACTCTGGTTTCATGCAACAGACTGGCAGCTTGGAATCTGTTGTCTCGTGTCTTCATCTTCAAGTTTGCTGTGAATTTCCATTATGAATCTCATGCTGGCGGTGGTCGACCTGCGGGATTTTTTCCCGTAAATTCATTCAAGAACATGACACCTGGACATCAGTTGGCTCCCATCCAAGTCATGTGAATGGCAAGTACTATGACTATATAATGCTTCTGCGGAATCCCTTGTTCGATTCAAGGGCAGGTCATATGTCCTAATGTCCATTGTTTTTCTGTGATTATATTGTTCCGCAGTAATTGCTCCAGGTCTGCAACTCACTCGGGCACACAAATTCCCAACGCAATTGAATGGGTTATGTGATCAATTTACCCTGAACTCGAGGAACGACTACACAAAGAGGGAATATAAATTACTGTTGCCTTCGCATTGTAAATTAGTCCCTTATTCGACCCACTGAGTGTGTTGATCTCTATTTCTCTTTTGCACTCACAAGTGAACCCAAAACCGACTCCAATATAATTCAACCCAACCCAACCCAATCTACAACCCCTGTGGCAGCTATAGTCCCGGAGAACATGGTAGTGTGGAAAGGAAACTCAAAGAACGCGTCGAAACGTGTCGCGTCCTCAACACTTGAAGCGGCCCTCACGAAAAGAAATGCCAAACTGCCCACGAGGTCGTCCCTGTTCTGCACACAATATACAATGGATATGAATACTTCACACAGGATGAGAAAGTAGTGGTTATTCAAGGGCAGCTCGAGCCCGCACACGGAATGATATCCTTTCCGCTCGTTGTCTCGGGACTCATCTGCCATGGCGTCGTCTTGTTGAGCGCGGTGAGATCAACGGGCGGCGGCAGCGATGCGGCCGTGAGTTTTTCGTTGAGCCCCGGGCGTATGAAAACGCTGCCACCGCCCGCACCGCGCGCCTTGAGGTTGGGTGCCGCGAAGGGTACGAAGGCAGCCGAGTCTGAAATGAAAGCATTTCGGAATATGATCGATCGATAGATAGAGGAGAAACGCACTCAGTGGACCCGGAGCGACACCCGAGAGGTTGAACATCGGGACCTCATTCACGGGGACGTGGACATTCTTATAGCCCGTCTTTTCTGCGACAAACGAAAAGACGTTGCTAACGGTTCTAGATGGGAAGTTAAATAATCCGGCCACGGAAATACGCAAAGTCACTGACGCGTTGGTGTCCTGCCGACCAAGACTCTTGAGGTTCCAATTGGCCTGCACAGTGCTGAGCAAGGAGTAGTGCGTGTACACCGTGTCATCGGTGGTGCCGCGTAGGTTGTGCGGGACCGCGTTGCCTGAATAAGTTTTCCGAATCAATGAGAGATAGGAGATGAGCAAGCAAGAGTTGGGGATGCGAAGGTACAAGTGCAACACAGACCACAAACAGAATCAAAGTAAAGAAAGAGAAGTAAGGCCAAGACGCACCAATAGCCAGCGCAAATACCGTATTCTGTTCGGTTGACGTGTGGTTCTCGTCAAACGTGAGCAAGATGAGGGTGTCCTCTCCGTTCACGCGCGGGTCCGTCAGCAGCGGCAACAACCAGTACTCCAGGAACGACGCGGCGAAGTCAATGGTGGTGTCGTGCGCATCGTTAACCTGCCAGGATGGAGCAAATTTGGGTTGGGATACAGGGGAAGCCAAAGAAAATGCACCCTACCATATTCGGCGTAACAAATATCCACTGCGGTAACGTCCCATTCACCTAGGATGGAGCAAATTTGGGTTGGGATACAGGGGAAGCCAAGGAAAATGCAACCCACCACGTCGTTCGCAAAATCGTTGAACGTCCTGATCCTCTTGACACGGTCAGGATCCTGTGAAACGGCGTCGAATATTACAAGTGGGTTGTGTTTGCGCATGTAGTACGTGTACGGAGCCGCGCCCGGTTGTATGTAGTTCGTCGCGGTGTAGCTGTGGAGATGATATGAGTGGCAGCGAAATACAAGAGTGCGTAGTGCCGCACTCGAAGCCATAAAATCCGCCGGTGGGCATATTCTCCTGGTAGCTCGCCCACGAGATACCCTTGTCCTCGAGGAGGTCGACAACGGAGGAGATGTTCGACGGGATATGGTACATATTGTCGTCGCCCGCGCCGAAAAAGTCGCCGCCAGCTGAGGCGATGTCTAGACTCAAGTATCACGTCAGTGACGATCATCGGGGGGCGGACAGGCATAGACGGACAATTTGGCTCCGAAGGATGTGTCACGGAATGGTGGCTCGTCAAAAGAATACCCTTCTCCGCGAGCGACTCGAAGGTCGGCGTCGATGCCGCGGTCTGCGGCGCACACCATCAGCAAGTATCCCGACTATGATATACGGAGCACACACGGCAAAATCTGTATTCTCGAGCCACACGTGAATGATGCGGTTGAAGACCTTGCCCTTCACGACAGTCTTGTCATTTAGCGTGGTGTTGGAGAAGCTGGGGGAGGCAATGTAAGAGGAAGGAGTTGAGGACGACATAAAACAAAATAAAAAACCTAGTATAATTTGCGGTCTGAACAAGTGGCCCTGTGGAAGGGGGCTCGAAGACCAGTGCAGTAGCGGCAGCGGCGAGGCGTACAGATGACGCGGCGAGGAGGAAGGCGGAGAGGAACGTCGAGGTGGACATCGTTACGTTCCTGAGCAAAGGTATGCCGACGTATTTCCTATATTAAAGCGAAGCAAAATTTAGCTCTACGTATCACAAGGTTCCGACCTCGCGGCTGCGAGCCAAAATCACGACGCACGTGCGATAAGATATGGGGATTATGCGCAGGGCGGCCCACGAGGAAGCTGATATAGGTCTACGGATCCAGAGACGGCACCTAAAATGACGTAGTAAGACATTCTGTGTACTACCACATCGGGCCCAGCATTCACACAACGTACCAGTCGGGAGAAAAGATCCGAAGGCAGGGGGACAGTACGGATTTGTGTCGACAGGGACAAGGATGAGCCGGAGCATTTCAAGCTAAAGAGGAGCCGGGTACGGGAGTGGATTGATGGATTTTTAAGAGAAAAGCGCCAGAGCCCAGATCAAAGGGGAGATTGCCGGGACCGAACGGTGGAAGATCAGCCAACGATATTTGCGCCCAATATTTCAAGTCCCATGCAGTCCGACCTGTAGGCCTGAGCAGAACCAGTTCCACTCCAAGTGCGGAGGAGACAAGGTAGTACTATAAGGATAACCTTTGAAATCATGGAAACATTTTTTCCAAAGATGAAGTCTCCTTTGTTCAACTTGATAAGACCCAGCGTGCGGTATAGGTTTCTCCGCGAGAATAGGTGAAGGACATTGAACCGCGAGTGATACGGAGACTGGAAGGAAAAGATGAGTCAGATGACGACTTGATGACGATTGCCGCTTGCCCTGGGCGGGCCGCTGGGCCGACTTACGTATTTAAGTATGGGCGCCTTCGCGCCTCATGAGGCGCTGGAACTCACCAAGAAGATGTGGATCTTACCATTTCTGCTCTTGGTCATTTCAATGGGACCGAGATTCGAATCATGATGACGGCCGCGAGCTGCGTTATTTTGCATTAGGGCAGAAGCCCATGATTTCCCGGCGCAATTTGAGGTCCTGGTTAGGATACCGGCACTGGCCCCGCTATGAATTACACGAAGCTACAAAAAATTACCAATTGCAAGTTAAACCAATTCTGTAGATTTGGCCAATAGATTTGAATGCAATCCTGGGTGGGAGGCCAAAGAAAATCAAGGAGCACAAAGTGTCGCCAGAGCCTCATTGACTGGGGAAAATCCGGCAAAAATCCCAGATCTCCGGAAGACATTAACGAGGCAGAAAATGTTGCTTTCTGTGAGCTGTGCAGAGGGGTACTGTAGAAAACGGTCGAAGCTTGGCCGCTGTGATAGATGTCACTTCTCCACGTATATCCTAGACTTTTTCGGGTGTGAACAACTGTCTTCACATCCCTCGGTCAAGTCAGCTTGCGAGATTATTGGAGAGAGTTGCGAGTGGGCCTCGGAGAATGAGTATCACAATAGTTTATGACTGGCGGCGCCCACAGCAGGGAAGTCGAGATGAGAATCATGAAATCCATCCTGCCAAAGAGATCCTGTTACCGCAGCAATATTGCGGAACGTCCTCGGCCGAATTCCGCTGACATTCGGTTGTCGTCGTCGAATAACTTTCACATCAAATTTTCAGCTCGGTATTAGGCTATAGCGGTATATAGCAGGTGATAAGATAACGATTTTCTATATAGGGCTAATCTATTTCGAACTAGTGAGCCTGAGGTCAATCTCAACCGGTGACTGCTGGGAACTGTTTCGAACCATGTGAAGTAGGAACCTTGACTGCATGGATTCGGCATGGATTCGTCACGTCAGGAAGAATTCATCCTACTAGCGTAATCATACAGGCATAATGAGAATATCTGCTCTTCTCTCTGCGTCCGTAAGTTTTCGGGCGGCAGGTCAGGGTCTACCGCCAGATTGTCGAAATTTAAATTTAAATATAGGCTCATGTCCAGCCGTTATAGTTGCAGCACAATGACGAGCAAGCAGGTATTGTGTTATAGTAAGTATTACCTGCTTGCTCGTCAATACTCCCGCACTATAACGGCTGGACACGAGCCTGATTCAAATAGGTTACCGAACTAGACAAGCACTAGCGTGCTCCATTGGTAGCACACTCATCCTGATAGATTTCTCGTAGTGCATGTTATAATGTCATCAATTATGCACAGAGTCCAGGGCTGCAACTTAGTTGTGATTTATGGTAAGATCTAGTTCTTCCAGTCAGGTGTGCCGTTGACTGTGTGGACATACCCCATTAAGGTGTCCTCACTGGTGTCAATTTCGAAGGTATGTCGATTCATGTTGCTCATGTATGGCATATATACTGTCCAAAAATATGTAAACGGTGTATGGCACATATATGGGCGATATACTGTCCAAAAATTAGCACTTTTCAACAGGGTTTTTGTGAGCAACCTACAACTAAAATGATTGCATTGGTCACAACCTGTGGATAGATTACATCTCTGGGCTAGGTTGCAACTCAGGTGAATTGGTCGCATCTCTCTCAAATGGTCACACCTCGGCAAGACAATATTGATTGCCGGGGACATCCATCAAGCCGGCAGGCGCGCTGTATCATCGATTTATACTGTTGTGCCTCTCCTGTGTCCCTCCATGGGATTCACCCCCTCAGAAAGATTGATTTGGACTTATGCAGTTCCAGGAGTTTCTTTGGATGCTATACAGGTATGATCCATGCCCGAGACCCCATGAATGGTCAATATTCAACCAGCGGTTTCCTCACGAAATTGTTCTGCCTACCAATCTCTTTGGGCACCGTATATCACAATCAGGGAGAAAAATCTTCCAGGCTTTTCTTGGCACTCATGGATTGCAGAGCAGCTGCCTTCCGTTTCTGGACTCTGTCGGAGCTTCAATAATAATGTTGCCATCAGTTTGGACTTCGAGACTCAGTGCAATACTGTATGAAGTTGTAGGGGAGTGACGGCCGGAGGACCGTGACATTCCCGTCGCCTTATTTTTAGGCGACGGGGCCACCGTGATCGTGACCGTCACGTAAAATAAGCGACGCCGTCAAAGCGCGCCGGCTCGGCCCCATTGTGTTATCTGTAAATGGAAATTCCAGCACAAAGGATAGTGCTGAAGCCACCAGGAAAAAAAATGCACATACATAATTCTGGGGATAATTATCGCCCTGGGGACGAAGAGTAGAGGGCTTGGTGGCCTCATACAAATTTTTACGAATTTTTTTCAATGTCACGAATTGTTTGAAGCGACGGCCCCATGGTGACCGTGACCCTGCCACGCGAATAGCGACGCGACGGGGGCACCGTGACCGTGACCGTTGCTCCCCTACAACTTCATACAGTAAGGCATTATTGAAGTGTGACCAGAAGTGTACCCAGTTGTAACCCAATGCTATACATGTTGTAATCTGCAAAGGATTGGTTGCAACACTTGAATTCAAGTTGTCAGCTACCTTAAAAAGATGTAGTTGTATTCAAAAAACACTGTTTTTATGTTGATGTCACCATTCACAAATTTTTGGACAGTATATGTGCCATAAAAAAGTGCTAATTTTTGGACAGTATATCGCCCATACAATATACTGTGCAAAAATTAGCTTTTTTCTACAGGGTTTTTGGAAACGACTTACAACAACCTTCAGCTAGATCACATCTTTGATTTGGGTTGCAACTCTCTCGAAATGTGCAGATCTTCTTGGAATCGTTCACATTTCGGACCAACTTGTTGTGATCATTGTGTGAACAAGTTGCAACCCATAAATCAAAAGTGCCAACCATCTGAAATGAGGTGTAGTTGTATTCAAAAAACACTGTTTCCACATAGATGTCGCCATAATATCGCCCATACTCATGTGAGGGCTGCGACAACTTACATATTCATTTAGCTCCCCGCAACATGGACTGGGTCAGCAATAAGAGCTAAAGAGCCCACAAGAATCTGGAGTCTTTTATTGAGTAGCCCATATTCTGATTATGTACATTGTATGCTTGTCATTTTACATTGCGAATTATGCACTGGGCCGTATCGTTTCCCCATATGGATTCTGATGTGGTCCCTTGTGCTTGCTCGGGGCTTCTAACCTCTTCTCGCTGCCGAGTCCACCACTCGGCTGCCGGTTGCCGTGCTGCGGTCTTGACCGCTGTTTGCAAGGTACACTGCCAATCGGATGTTAGCCGGAATAGAAAGGTCCAAGCACGATGGTGTAAATACTTAGTGAGCGTACACCAGGATAATTACTGGAAACCGGTGTTCATGAGTTGGACCATGCCGTATAATGCTACCTACTTACCTACCACTGAAGCTGGTCCCGTGAATTCCCAGTGGGGTCAATCTCTGGAAAATCGGAGGATTCCAGTAGAACTCCACTTATCGGCAAAGTCCGGTTCCCAGCGACTATGAGGGTTCGTTTGTACAAAAAATACTTTCCCGCGCGCGAAAGAGTTGCTGATGTCGGCTATTTGATCCGATCAGTTCCCTTCCATTTGGGAACTCCGACTCGGAGATTTTCTTGAATTTCTTCGTTCCTGTGCTTCACTGCGGTAATGGTCCCAATCCTCATGCTCCCTGTATCGTGATCCAGAAATTCTTGGAGTGAAGTGGACTGTACGTGAGATGTTTATCACCCCTTTGCGGATACCGCCACGTCCCCAACCGTTTGCGTAGCATTTTCTTGACAAGAGCACTCTACATACCACCGATACTCTTCCTTCCTACAAATTCCCTTCATTTCTATGATACTCACCCCTTCAATAATCTTTTGCAATGATAAAACAACTTGTCACAAGACAGATTCAACCAATGACTGTTAACTTAAAGGTTTACTAAGCACTTTGCGTACGTGGTTCCCAGGAATATCCACTCGCATCGATTTCCTATACAGAATTGGTCCAAGTTTGTGGCAAGTGGACCCTCCGAGGCTTCCACTTCGATAAATCGGCCAACACAGGTATCATTTTCAATCAATCCACCAAATTACTTCAAGGTGTGAAAGGATCCCGTTGCCAAAGAAATTTGCCTCCAACTATTCTTCCTTAGACTTATTAGTCAATTCATTCGAGGATCACATGTACATCCCTGAAGAAGATCGGTTGTTGGTCTTTCAGCACGAATTGTGTCAAAAAAATCTGGCAAGAAATCAAGACATCTACATGGGTCCAATACACATATATAATGCTAGATTTACTTAGGTTTGTTCTTCGCTTACACTACATTTTTCTCCCAGCGCCCAACAATCCAATACCGTCTCTGTTAGATAAGATAAGACCAACAGATAAGATTAGATTCCACGCAACTTAGAACGAAGCCTTGGCTTGACTTGGAACCACCCACGAATTAGTATGAAGGATAATCAATTGTATGTACCATGTACCGATGTTATAACTTAGACAATACTTTTTGATCAGGTCTCTTTCGCGCGCGGGAAAATCTCTTTCGCGCGCGCTGGGCTTCTTTCGCGCGGGGAAAATGATTTTTTGTACAAACGAACCCTCATAGCGACGATTTCAGTGGATATTCTAGAGAGTATATTGCATCAATTTGATTCCGACATCGGGTTTGTGTTTCTCTGGTGCTTGCAAGGGTATTCAGATGAATTTGAGGTTTCTCCACCACTGGCAATTGCACATACAGTATCAAGGCCTCTAAATTTTGATACCTGTCATAGAAAATGAAACCAGCAGGAAAGGCCGGAAGGCAACTTGAAGGCTTGGAAGATCTGCGGTGGAAGATCTACCGCGGCCGCACTGGGTGCGGCCCGAGTCAGGGACATGGAACAACCCGGTGGTCGCGCGGTTTACTTTTGAACGTCTCGAGCTCAACCACCTTACCGAACATCCAGGACAGGACGATGCAAAATATTGGGCCGCCGAGGCCTGTAAGTACTATCGCTCGCCTTTACAACTTGAAAGCGAAGAACTAGCGTTTGGCCGCAGCCTTTTCCTAGTGACACAGCCAGGTCGTCCGGTTGGTAGGAAAGATGAGGCTCGGTGCCTTGGGGTCGGTTTTCTGAGCGAATTGCCAGGGAACACAGGCATGGAAGTTAGGAGCAAAAGGCACACGTGGTTCTATTTGGTTCTGAGGCCTCCGGCTATCAGCGGCATCGGGTAGAGCCTCACACGGGGGCGGAGCAGGCCGCCGCATGCTTATTTTTCGTCTTTACCTTCGTCATACGCCCCGCGCGCGACAAGCGGCTCGACGGTGAGAGAGAGGTAGACCGCCTCCATCTTACGCGTAGCGCGCGGCCGCACTCTCTCCGATCCAACTCCCGCTTCAAGTTCATGAGTGGATCATGCCGTGTAATGCTACATCGCCAAATGTGCGCGGGCCTCTGAAGCCCCTTAGTAGGGGCCTTAATGTGCCCGATGGCCCTTAGAGTTCAACGAGCGCATTTGCAACCTACGAAGGGCCTCCAACGTGACAATTAAATTTACACAGGCCTTAAGAGGGCAGCTAGGGCTCTGCGCCCTCTTATGCCCTTTGGACAGCTATTAAGGCCTCGGCAGGCTACGAGCGCCCCCAGGTTTATCTTAATACCAGGCAGATAATTAGACTAGGACCAATAAATTCATCGAGTACTACAACAAGTCTACATAACATACAGCACATTCTGAGAAGAAAACAGGGAATTAATGGTGTGCAGCTGTAGATGGAATGAAGGAAACTTACCGGAGCGAGACTTGGGTGAATTACATGAACAGTAAGGGCGCATCTAATGGCGGGGAAAATAAGAGTGGGCTGGGAAACATATTAAAAGAAACTTACCATCGGGAACGATACAGTGGGCATCCTTTTAGGGATAATCAGTATCGGAGGTGGGCCATGAGAGTGAATATGCTTACTTTGGATACAATTTGAGTCAGAGAGAGTACCTGAAAGGGATATCAGCGGGGAACCTCCCTCTACCAGGAATAAGAACTTACAGAGCAGTGCGAGGAGGGCAATATATCCTGAGAATTTATTAGTGTAGTCCGCATCGAAAGAAGGTGACATACAATTAATTCTGAGGTTGGTAATTGTGTAGAAGAACGGGGTGGAGCAAAAGCCCCGACAGAAGGACGTTGGCTCACATCTTGCTCGGAGGCCATAAAAGAATCTACCATGGCATCAGCATCAGCGGTGAACACGAAGGGAATAAATGATTTACCTAGTTGAATTGTCGGAACCGCAGAAAGGAGCGCTACTGAGAAGAGCACTACATCGCGACAATGTCAACGGGATATGCGCGTGCTTGGCAAACAAGATATCACTTACCGGAATATCGAGACACAGTGTCGCTGGCAGGCACGGCTGAGCGCGGTAGCAGAAAGAGAAAAAAAATCACGAAAACTACAGAAGAATTATCTGTGGACGGCAACAATCAGCGCGGAAAAAGGAAGGCTGGAAATCACCGTGATCGTATACTTCTGCCGACGTGCACACAAGTCAGTGCGGGAAGGAACAATGTGCGCGGGGACTCACCAATTACTTATTGAAAAGAGCAGCAGTCAATTGGTATCTGCGACTGGAGTCAGCAATGGAAGAGACGTGGATGGAACGATGCACCGGGTGAGTCATTGCGAAAAGCAGAGCCTGCGTACAAGGACAAAAGTCAGACACGACAGCTCAAGGGAGACTTGCTTACAGTGAAAACAGCGTAAATAACTGGGAACGGGGACAAGACTGGTCAGACAGGTACGAGATAAAAGGAATGACTTACTATGATGTCCAAAATGAGTGCAAATCGGATCTGCAAACGGAAATGCGATGAGTTAACGTGCACGGAGAGTCATTAGATACTTGCCAAGTCGACGCCGGCGGGTTCTGTTTGCGCAGTGCGCGCTTCTCAAGGATGGCTGCCGCGGCGCTCTCGCGTGGCGGTTCGGGTCCGTCGCTCGACAATGGAAGCGTGTTCGTGCCGAATATCTCCCTGAATCAATATTTAGACGAGACAACGATGCAGAATATTCCGGCACGCTAGAACACACTAATCGACGGCGGCTGGACGAGGAAACGGCGCGCGGGATCCCGCCGGTCGAGAACCCGATCGCGTCGACATGACGACCATCCATTGGTCTGCGCGAACGAAGCGAGTCCGCCAGCATTATTTACCACAACGCGAGGAAGGGCACGCACACCCAAATGAGTACGCCTGCGCGTAGTACACACGCTGCACCGCGATGATGTCCGTCGCATACGCGGGCCCCGCACCTGGCACGCAAGCCATGATCGTGATCAGAAGCTAAGTGCGAGTGAGGGTCAGCAAGAAGAAAGAGGAGGAGCGCGAGGGTGAAAGGGGAGGGTGTGTAAGAGGGAGGGGAGAAGAGAATTTAGGGGAACGGAGAAGGCCGCAGCCTCGAGCACCTGACAGCGCTCTCGCTTGGGCCGTCAATGCAGCTCTCGTGGGAAGAGGATGCTTGCAAGTTTGCCTGCGGCGCAGACGGACGTCATTTCCGGAGGGCATGGCCGTGCGCGTGAATGCGCCTCGTCCCTCGTGGGATTCGGCACTCGCAACTCGGAGCGAAATGCCTCGTGTGCGGTGCGGCGTTTCATCTCGGCGTCCCGCGCAAAAAGGAAAAAAAAAATTCAAATGAAGCGAAGGCAAAGAACGGCACGCACACTAGTAACTGTAACCGCCGGATACCAGAAGAAGAAAAACTTGATCGCCCAAAAGAGGTCGAGGGTCCATGCGCGAACGGTGAGGTCGTCCGTGTTCACGACGGCGCTGCGCATCTTGGGGTACGGGTTGTCGTTCTCGAGGATGCCCGCGATCGCGACGTCCTTGTCCAGGTTCGGGTCGTCGAATTCGGGAAGCCTCGAGCGCCTCGACGTCCTCCGCCCCTAATGGTCGGCGTCGTGTTTGTCCTCGTAGGGTCCGGGTTCGTCATGCTTGCTTGCTTGTTGGCCGGCTCGACTTCAGGTGGAAGGAGGGGGACTTGGATGAGCAACGAGCGTGAGAAGTGCCGCGTGTGGCCGTAGAAGCGGAAGTGGAAGCGGGGGCGGCCATGATGATGGTCGTGGTCGTGGACAAGAAGCGCGCGTTGGGCGCATCAGGTTTTAAAGTCCGCTGCACGCCCACGTGACTCTTTTTTTTTCTGGCGGTAAAAGTGAAAAGCCGAGCTTGGGCAGGACTCGGTGCTGTCAATAGGTTCATATAATCGTGTGAAATTCATATTTAATCAAGATATAAGGTTACGGGGTTTATAGAGCTTCGTATCGTGCAATATCAACGATGTCTTTGTGATTTTCCTCCTCTTCGTGGTTTTCCTGTTCACCTCCTTCTTCCTCCTCCTCTTCACCAGGATAATTGAAATTCTTCGATTCTGCTCCCGAATTGGACTCGTCTTCTTGCTCCCCGTCGGGTTCTGTATTCTCATCAATTGTTACAGAATTGGAAGTTGGGACATCCACGTCCAATTCATCGTCGGCCGAGCTTGAATCAGCTGTCGGAGCAGGGGTGAATCTCTTCCCAGTTCTATATCCAGCGACACCAGGTGCATACCGCACGAACATGTCGCGGTCCACGAAATTTCAGCCAGATATTAATGGAGGGACAACCGAAATTTTAGTAGGTACAAGAATATTAGATATTAGAAGACCGACATAGATCTTCCAAAAGTAATGGAATCCTCAGGATCATTTGTCAGTCGATTCGGAAATACTTTATAGAGCCCATGGGTGTTGGGTTTTTGTTTTGACCCATTTGGGGGGATCCTCTCGATACGCATTGGTCGGCAAATATGGCGGCGTGGACGCCCACCAGGACCTGGAGGGGGTGGGCTGGGAGGTAGTAAGATAGGCGACGTGGGACGAGGTCCCTCCGCCTGAAGTCGGACCCTTAGAAATACGAAAAAAAATGGGCAAGAAAAATATTCACGGCAGCATTTTCCGCCAGAGTGGAATCCGGTAGTACAGCGACGGCGGCGGCGGCGGCAGCGTGCTGTACCCCCTGCGTGTGAATTGTCTGTAGCCCAGTGCATTTCAAACGGTGATTCGTCATTCTGTGTCCAGCAGTTAACCCGGTAGTGCCAGTGCTGCAAGCATAACACGTAATCACGAGGAGAAATAAATATATTAGAATAGCAGAAGGAAGCACCTTCATGCAGCCAAAATTTTGGGAAGGGGAGCCACTACAGAGGAAGCGGCCGAATTCTTTTTGAGACGAGGATTAAGGGACTAGGAGTGCGGTATAGAGCGGAAATGGAAGGCCCTGGGAAGGCGGGGAGAAGGGCTCGGGAAGGCCTTGGTGGCTAGAGGCAAGCCTTCAGCAGGATAGCCAAGTACGAGCAAGGCTGGACGGAGGCTTGCAGGGAGGCCCTCGCGTGAAGAGCAAGGAGAAATGAACTGAGAAATGCCGGATGGCAAAGGGTGCCAGCTAAAAGGGCTTGAGAGTAAGATAGGAGGCTGGGCTTGAGAAGTATAGGGGACTAAGAGGGTGTGTGTAGGCCAGTAGAGGCTAGCAAAGTAAGAGAGAGCCTACGAAGGGGCTCTTAAGGACCTTGCGCGACGCGTCGAAGCCTGTCCGGGGCTAGCCGAGGTCACGAGGTCCATTGATGTGATAGACAAATTTGGTGATGTACTTACCTCTACCCACCAGACGACTTATGGTGCACCAGCGCTGAAGCCTGACAGGCATCTACATATGACCCTTGACAACAGACAGTCTTTGCAGAGATGTCTTTCACCGCCCCTCTGTGCATCTATCAACATTGACAGACTGACAAGGATCTGGACGGGCGGGTCTACAACCTGTGTTGTCGGGGTTATTTGGCTGGAGAGGTCGCTACCCCAAGTGACAGTGATCCCTGGCCCTTCTCTTCCTCTTGTTTTCCTCACGATGAGACTAGCGCTGTATTTTTTTCTCTCCGGGACATTCGCCCGTCTTTCTTTTGTCTCCTGTTCGCGGAATGTCACTTTGGACGACAACGACCCTGCTATTATCTATTCACCGGGATGGAGCGTCTCAAGCGGAAATAATTCACTCGATTTCGGGGGATCACTGCATTTCAACAACAATGCAACGGCCTCGGCATCTCTGACGTTCCAAGGTAAGCAATAAACTCACTTATTCCGGGCGAGACATCTAAGAGGTTCGAAGGAGTCGCTGTATACCTGATGGCTCCCTTCTGGTCATCAAGCGTCGGTGCACAGGTTGCAATCGACGATCAAGAGCCATTCGTGATCGACCTGCAGGATTATGGTGTGGCGGTCCAACCTGGTCTGGGCCAGGAGACTTTGCAATCTCAAGTAGTATGGGCTGTTACCGAACTTCCCAACGCCCATCATACCCTCGTCATATCCATGCCGGCCCAGATGCAGCATGTGGTTTTGGATGGACTCTTGTATGTCTCACGTTGGATCCTGATAAATGAATCTCATTCACGCTTTCGAAGATACTCCGTCGTGGACGAAGATAACACAACATCCATTTTGGCGACGGGACCCAGCACCTCATCCAGCTTCACGACAACCACAACGACGGAAACATTCGCTTCTTCATCGTCTTCCTCTTTCAGAACATCCTCATTCGTTAGGCCCACGACAACCTCATCGTCACCACCACCTTCCTCTTCTAACTCATCTAATTCATCTCAAACTGTTGCCAATCCAACCACCGACGTTCCAATCAATGTGGCCACCATTTCCGCTCCTTCCAGTAGCGTGGGCGTTGTCGAAGCAACGAAAGTTTTGTCCGCAAGTACCAGGCGATCAATTGCAATAGGGAGCATCTTCGGTGCAACCTTGCTGATCCTGGTCCTAATCACGCTACTGACTTGTCTCCACCGGCGACGTATTCGCAAGCGTAAGGAGCAGACCTATGTATGGAGCCAGAAGTTCACGCCCTACACCTCCCGTGCGGCCAGCACTGCGCCGCGGCGGCCATCTCCTCGGCGACCTAGCGCCCCCCGCTCTCCTTTTCAATACGACCACTCCCCATCGACGGCGGTACCCCTTCTACCTCCCGCTCCATCTGCTCGCCGTATGGCGCGTTCACCACTCGCCACTGCTCCGCCCATCATGCCACCATCACCTTCGCCAAGTACCGCACAGTTCCCTGCACCGCTTGTCCAGCTCGCCAGACCCCCGTCGCCCATGCCCACGACTCCGCTCCCTGCAACACCACTTCCGCCGGCGACTCCCGGAACGCCATGGTCGATCCAGAAATCACAACGCTTCTCCGGGTCCTCGACGTATTCGTATGCATCATCTTCGGCGGAATCGGGAGGGGGATATGGCTGGACGACGCCTTCGCTCGTCGGGATCCACCCCTTCTCCGCACCCGCACCGCCAGAACCCAGCTCGAGCGGGTCGACATCCAGGGCCACAGATATAGGGATGGCTCCCCTCACGCCCAGGCTGAACGAAAAGTCGGCGGCGGCGCTCTTCAGAAGCGCGGGGACAGACACCCAGAGGCTATCCGCCGCGCCAGCGTACCAGGAGAAGGACGCCCGGCGACTATTTGCTGTCGGTCGTCCTCGTGTGGATAGCGAGGTATCGCAGACGGCACCGCCATTATACGAGCCATAGATAGATTGCCGTCCATGGGAGAAGTTCACGGTTCTTTTTTTGGTTTAAAACAATTTCCTCTCCCTTCGAAAGTGCCATTAGATGATTGAGTAACTCGGATAGTCAGAACTTGTAAGTAGGAGTTGCAGGAAAAGCTTGAAACGAGTCGAACTATGTCCGAAGATTTGATGGTTAATTTATAGTTCGCGTAGTCGATTCTGTCCGGATTTCAAGAAGACAATAATGCTGACGGTACAGAGTGAGGGATAACGGACAAGAGGTAGATTGCACTAACATAGAAGGATCACCACTGCACGCGATGTATAATAGTGTCAGATGCCTCTCAGTACTTCCGCTACCTCCACTGGGCCATCTCCTGCTCCGGGAAATTCAGGATGTGCTTGACCCTACTCCGACAACCGAGCTTCGAATGTCGTCAGCCCAACCTCCGATTCATCTCCTCGGTTGTCGTCTATCACGGAGGAGAATACCACACCGGATCCATTCGGTTCCGACGCAGGTCGCGGAGCTTCCGAATCGACAATGCGCCGCCGCCGATGAATCAATAAAAGGACGCGGGTGCATAACACCGAGTGCAGGACACGTTGTGGCCTGCCCCAAGTTGGTTTAATATTTGCGGCGCAATTGTTTAATGAAGAGCGAGACTCACATTGCTAACCACTCCTTCAAGGCGAGTCAATGGTATGTATATGGACGTGTCGTGGCACTTGCCATAAATACCGGCTTCAAACCAAGTCAATGGCATATATATGGACGTGCCATGGCACTTACAGGCGCCGTAAGAGGTACCACTGTGTTTGCAACAGATATCACTAGTTTGGTTCGTTGGCGGGAAATGCATAGCAAACAAAAAAGCCCCCACTGAGAAGGTATAAGTAGAAAAGTAGTCCTGCGCCTGTTAGACGCTGGGAACACGGAATGAAATACGGCTCACCGTCCTGGTAAAGCTTCAGGACCCACGGCACCCGCGAGCGACGCACTTGACAACAGTTAGCGATGATTGATGTTCCTGACTGGCAGGAGGAGTGAATGGATAATCTCACAGTCCCGGTACGCCTTCACGGCCGTCAAAACTGCGATCCCTGGGTGGGTATGTCAGGTCAATTCCGCATAGAGAGGTCTACAGGATGTACGTACCCGTCTCAGAAACCATGATCATCATATATCCAAAAACAACAATGGACGAGGAGGACGAAAGAAGACAACCAACACCGTCATTGGGAATGTCTAAGAAATAAATTGAGATCAGCGTGTGGAGAGTCTGAGACAGATGTTCAGAAAACAGACACACATTCGAGGGAAGCAATCTCGAGATGCACAAGGACAAGCGTAGGACCAAGCACGCCCTGGGATTCCACTGTCAACGACGAGACGGTGTGGCGAAGGGCACGTACCAAAGCGAGGATACTGAGGACAAGAAATATAATCGGCTTCCGCTCCCAGATCGCGTACGTCCGGAGCATCAAGATACCTGGACCCATTTTTAGACGCTATTTCGCGAAAAAAAAAGAGCCAGGCCATGCTGTACCTTCGGACAGCATGATTCCCATCACAAAGAGCCCTGCAGAGTCACTGGGATTTGAGGACACGACGGCCGGCTGGATTTTTTCCCACGTACATGCGGTGGCTGCATTCTGTAACGAGCACTCCTTGGAAGAGATGACATGAGCCCCATAAAAAGATTGAAAGAGGACACACTTCGAGCGTCATTCTCTTGAACGAAGCTGTAGAAAAAAAATCTTGGCAGCCCATAAATTGTGGATTATCAGGATACATACCACTCAGGCCCACGAAGATATCAACGAAGGGCAAGTATCGATTGAGGACAAACAGCACGGTGCTGATTGACCAGGGCCGTGGCCAGACATATAGAATCTATGTGCTAATCAGGAGAATCGAAAAATAACCGGAAGCCTGCGTGCCTCCTGGTCTAGCGTGCACATCACATCGTAAATCTGTACGAAGGCGGATGAGCTGCGGGACGATGGGAGAAACGGTGTTTGGGTGTCGGACAAACCAAGATCGTTGCACAAGCGCAGAGCGTGCTGGGGATCAGACGAGCCTCCAAAACCTGCTCGACCGTAGCCCAGATACGTCAGTGCGCGCTTCAAGCTGTACGCGAGAGTTCCTCGACCTACCGCACTCATGGACCCCATCGTACAGAATTTGGGGAAAGAAGGAGGACGACCTCAGCCTCCAGGGCACGAGAAAAAGACCGAGGAGGAGGCCCGATATGACAACTTTGCTACCACGAAGAAATTCTCATCGCGATTCCCTGTGACCGATCCTCAGCATGTCAGACCGCTGTTCGGGAACCTATGGCCCGGTTAGTCCTTCTTGGTCAAAGCGCTCGTTCTTGCGTCGATCGATTCGAAAGGTTGGCGTTGCAAATCCAACTCGCGGGGTCTCGACTTGGCCCATACCGAAAATCGATACCGATAGTGTTGCAAACATCACCCATGCTCGAACGGAGAACCTGAGATACTTTCGCGGATCATTCATTTAGCCTAGCCATCTTGTCAGGCCGCGTGTTCAGACGCACGCGACAGCGCGCGCTAATCCGGCATATCCGGCATGCCATCGATGTCAACTAATAAATAGCATTCTTCATGATATTTCTGGCTCAACGCCACGCTGGGAAGTAAGCCGGTAGCCGACATGGAATTTTCCTCCCTAATTCCGGGCGTAGGCAATTTCCTTAAGCCCAGTGGTGATGATGTAAATAGTGCGTATACATCGGAATACTTCCTGGAAAACGGCGTTCCTGAGTGGGACCGTGCCGCCTAGGTACCTTCCGGTGACTAGGAGGGGAACAGATGAACGGGTGATCCGCCCGCGGATAATGGCGCAGACTCGAACCAGTCCTGCCATCTAAAACTTGCTCAAAGACAGTCGTTTGATCAATAGATCGTTGTACATAATCACTGTTGGCTAGTAGACATCATGATCACCGGACATTAATTATTCGACTGGGCCAAAATTTCGATAGCGTCTGTAAAACCACAGGCACCTTGTCCTGGATCTCAGCCACAAAATTCATATAGACCTAGGCCTGAGAAGGAATGCCCCACTTGCAAGTCTCGGTTCCCTCGCTGGCTACTGTACTATTTCAACCAACTCTTCACGTAACACGGGTCGCTGAACTGAAGACTTTTGGTCGCCGTAACACGTCACAGAGACTTGTCGAGCCCAAATAGGCCTAAAAACCGTCAAAAAACCGGTCCGGCACATGCCGGACTTCCATTTATTGTCAGAAATGAAGACCTCCCAAACTTGCGGTGACACGTAACATGGTGTGAAGACTTGGTCGAAATAGTACAGTACTATTTTGCCCAACGGGTCTGGATTTCTTTTTTCCCATCCCTCGGGCTTTTTAGCTCCGGTTTTTGCAGGATCCTTTTGTATACTGGTAGGCTATGCCTATGTAAAAAATCCAAGGGATATAGGAAGAGGAAGCTTCTCCGATTCGGTTGTCGGTCCATCAAACTCAGAGGGATTTTGAAAGTGTCCATGTTCTGCCGTCCCACCTCAACCTGGACCTCGGGGAAAATTTGAGGGGTCATATGTTGTAAATATAACACCTTCTGTCCCCTCGGATCTTTTTGCCGGGGCGGGGCCATCGCGTTCTGGAGGGAAGTAATCAAAAGTGTGACAAATTGATTCACTGTGACTCTTCGTGACAGTTTACCACTTTCCTACCTACCCGGGCATCCGGCCACGGAAAACCCTTGATATCCGGGTTTCCAAATAACACCAATTTTTTCATGGGGGTTTCCACTGAAGGCCGGGTTCCTCAGTAGAATAATCCAAGTTTTGAGATTACCAACGAATCCAGTTGACCTAATTCTCTTTGCATACTACTCAGCCATCTGGTTGCTCAACTTAGAGACTGGCTTCAAATCTGCAGCCTATAACTGATCCTGTCCTCTTCCAAGTGGCAAGTCTAAATCCTCAAAGAAATCCTGTTAGTGTCTCTCCTTCACTCTGACGAGGATGATACTAACTGCATAACAACTCCGATGCTGTGATCGGCTCTGCGGCAAAGGAGAGGTGTTGGGTTACCAGCTACAGGTCTACTCGCCATTGCATCCATGTCCAGCGGTCGCTCGACTCGTGGACAGTTTGTCACCGGGAACACAACCAAAACACAGTATTCAGAATGACACCAAAGGGTTTGGTGGGTTCCAAAACCCCCGAACAGGCATCATGTCAGCTTGCCGGATTTACAAGGGCACTCATCAAAATTTCCGACACAGGGTTGGAAAAGTGAATTAAGATCCTCTAGAGGCTTACTAACCTATTAGGGGCAGTCAGAGTAGGCCCATTCTGAGTGATTATGTTCAGTGATTATGGATGGATGATGGAATCATTCAAATCGTGGGATAATCACATCAAATCCATAATTGCTCATAATTGTGAATCATGCATAATCAGCTCTGGAATATGGTGGTCGAAATGCACATTTAATCATGCACTACTTTTTTTACGTGTTTTTCAATTTACCACTACTTTCATCGTAAATTTGACACTTTGCGCTACTTTCACGGCTCAAAATGAAAAAAAAAAAAAAAAAAAATTAATAAGTAGCGTAAAGCTGGATTCTGCACTACTTTTGTTTGACAGGTGTCACGCTCAAGGCTCAAATACTAGTCTGAGAGGTCGCACGTTGCGTTCTCAGATGTAGCAGGTAAGAGTGAGGCTCGAAGTATGATGGAATAAAAGACTAAGGAATACATGCGACTAGCTACACTACTTATACTGTTCAACTGTGGCTATGTAACTAGTGCTAATAATATATACAATAGAGCGTCCATGTGCTACAAGCACCATAACCATGTGTTCTGAGTAATAAACATGCTAGAACCATGTGTTCTGAGTAAGAAACGTCCTGAAGCCATGTGTTCTGCGTAATGCCCATGCACACTCCACATGTCCGCAGCCATGACACCTGTCAGCTGTCCGATCACCAATCCGTTGTGCTTCATCGGCATGTTCCTGTGAGAACCCGATCCCTGGCTGTCCGATCACTGATGACTCAAGCATAGCCTCGATGTTTAAATAGACCAGCGCTTATCCTGGCGCTTAGATAACGAGATAAGGCGTTGTCCGATTAGATAGCCTGCTTAATCGTGACATTACCCCCTCTTAGGGTCGGCGTCCCGACGACCGTGAGAATCCGTCACACCTCGACTGAGGTACCGCGCGAGCATCCTTCGTTAGGGAATTTCTCCACGATCATCCTTCGTCTTGTGATTGGGTCGTATAGATAGCGAGTTGGATAATCAGCCGACTCCTGCTTCGGCTTATACCGCTTGATAAGATAATCCCAATGCCCCAGCGGCAAGACCGGAATCCCCTCGGTCTGCGGCTGTTCCCGGGTGTCTCCTGGGGCCTTAGCGCCTAGCGCTTCCTTTGGTGGCATCAAGCCTAATTTCCTGAGCTCTGTCGCCAGCGCATCATTGCTCTCCTTCGACCTTCCGGCAATCAGGTCCTCCGCCCATCGGCGCAAGTCATGCTCTGCATTGTACTTGTTGAGAATGTCCGGTGCAGTCTTAAGGTTCCGGGTTGGCTCCCAGTTCCGTTCCCCGATAGGGTATCCCTTCCACTTGATTAAATACTGGTATCCTCGCCCACGTTTCCTGTGGTTGAGGATCTCCTCCACCTCGTACTCCTTCTGTCCCTGCACGATCTGCGGTCCCGGCCGCTTCTCTTTCCGTCCCTCGGGCGGCTCCACGTAAGGCGTGAGAAGTGCTTCGTTGAAGACCGGATATGTCTGATCCGTCTACGGCAATCTCAGCTTCCACGCCGAAGCCCCGGCCTTCTCCATGATCTCGTAAGGCCCCAGCCTGACATCGTCTATCTTCTTTGTCGGTCGATCTGTCTCTATGTTCTCTCCTTCCACCCAAACCATGTCGCTGACTTTAAATACAGGCGCCTCGCGCCTATGCGCGTCATAATACTTCTTCATCTTTTTCTGGGTTTTCTCAAGAGCGACCGACGCTTCATCGCGGATCCTCTTCATTTTCTGTGCGAAGTCGTTCGCGGCCTCATTGCGCGACTTGACTGAGTTCTCTATCCCCCTCCAGGGGTGGTATCCCGTGTTCGTGTAAAAAGGCGACATGCTCGTCGATGAGCTTGTCTTGTCATTGTGAGTGAACTCGGCCAGGGCGAGCCACTCAGCCCAGTCCGACTGCCGGTGGTTGACGAAGATTCGGAGATATTTCTCAATCTCTTGATTCATTCGCTCCGTCTGTCCATCTGTCGCTGGATGATAGGCTGTGCTCGGGTTCATTTCGATGCCGAGGAGCCGGTTAAGCTCCCGCATGAACCCGGATAAATATCGAGTGTCCCGATCCGATATAATTTTACGGGGAATGCCGTGATATCTAATCACGCGATCCCGGGTAAGTCGGGCGACACCTTCACTCGTCAGCTCCATGTTTGTTGCCTCGCAATGGAGCATCTTGGTGTAAGTGTCGACCCAGACTTGGATGGCGTTAAAGCCATTGCTGACTGGCAGCGGACCGATAAGATCCATAGATATAATCTGCCACGGCCCCTCGGCGATCTTGTGCGGGTTAAGCTTTCCCTGCTTGTACCGGTGCACTCGAGTCCTTTGACAAGCCTCGCAGGCCTTTATATATTCGGCGACCTGGTTTCCCAGCCTTGGCCACCAATAATTACGCTCCACCATTTCCTGCGTGCGGTTCTCTCCAGGATGGCCAAGCATGGGCAGGTCGTGATGCAGTCCGATAATCTTATCACGCAACTCCTGATTCCGGGGTACGTATATAAGTCCGTTGTAATAGATAATATTGTCCTTCTTTTCCCAGGCTGATAGCTTTTTCTCGAGCGCCAGCTTAACGCTCTTATCGATCTTCTTCTCCTTTATTATCTCTTCCAAGATCCCTGCCTCTGGCCCTTCCAGCACTATGTCCTGTGCTCGGAAATACTCTGGCTTCAGCAGAACGACATTGTCGTTGTCGTCTTTCCCTTGGTCGTGATCCGATCTCCGAGATAAGAGATCTGCCTTCTTGTTCAACGCTCCGGGCCGGTGGTGCAACGTGAAATCGAACTCCGCCAGTTCCTGAATCCACCGGGCCTGTCTGCGATTAACCTTCTGAGGCTTCTTGAAGTATTCGAGATTTTGATGATCAGTGAAGATCTCGAATGTTTGGCTTGCGCCCATCAACAACTCCCGCCACTCGTCCAGTGCGGTCATGATCGCGAGCATCTCTTTATCATAGATCTCGTAGTTCCGCTCAGTCTCATTGAGTCCATGAGACATGAAAGCAACAGGGTGCCATTCGCCCTCCTGCTCCTGTGCGAGCTCCGCTCCTATAGCTCCATCTGATGCGTCTGCCTCGACTCGGAACTTCCCGTGATCTGTGGGAAGCGCCAGTACGGCGTCTTCGGCGATGCGGTCCTTGAGCCTTTGGAACGCTCTCTTCTGCTCCTCTCCCCAACTCCAGCCTTCCTTCCCGGTCATCGGCTTCGCTATCTCCGCATATCCTTGGATGAAGCGGCGATAGAAGTTTGTGAAACCCAAGAACGCCTGTGTCTGCTTAAGGTTCTTTGGTTCCGGCCACTCCATCACACCCTTGATCTTCACCGGGTCCATCTTCATCGAGTTATAGGAAATGATGACTCCTAGATACTCGATCTCCATCTTCTCAAAGTCGCACTTCTCTGGTTTGAGAAAGAGCTTGTTGTCTTGCAGGATTTTAAGTACCCGCTTTGTCAGTGCTCTGTGCTCCTCCAAGTTGTCGGTGAAGATAAGGATATCATCCAGGTAGACTATGACCTTTCCCTCGTTTATGAGCTCTCGAAGGGTGTCGTTCATCATTGTCTGGAACATCGCTGGGGAATTCGTCAGGCTGAAGAACATCACGAGCGGCTCGACCAGCCCTCGGTTCGTCCTGAATGCCGCTTTCCACTCATCTCCCTCCCTGATCCGCACGTTGTTGTACCCCCATCGGATATCCAACTTCGTGAAGTACTTGGCGCCACAGAGCTTATTTACAAGCTCCGAGATTAGCAGAAGTGGATAACGATTTTTAATTGTCATCTCGTTGAGCTTCCGGTAATCCTGGACTGGTCGTAGGCTGCCATCTTTTTTCTTCACGAAGAAGAACACCGAAGCCATCGGCGACTTCGAGGGTCGGATCCTCCCACTCTTCAGATTCTCCTCCAGGAACTCGTTCAGCTTCCCCTGCTCCGTGACCGAGAGCGGATAGATCTTGCAATCTACAGCCTTTGATCCTGGCTTAAGCTCGATTGCGTGATCCCACGGCCTTTTCTCGGGCATGGCGTCGAACGATTCCTTCGCGAACACCTTCACGAACTCGTGGTAATCCTCCGGGACCTTCCCTTCAGTCATGCACTCCTTCCCACGATTCGCTTCCTCCGCCATCTGCTGCGCCTGTGATCCTTGCGCACGCAGATCGATCTGTTCTGCAAAGTCGACCAATAGGATCGACTCGCCGTCTTCCAACTTCTCTTCCTCCGCGGACAATCCAGTCCGGCACTCCGTGCCATGCATGTTGCACTCGGGCGGGCAGCGGCTGAACACGATCTTTTGTGATCGCCAATCCACCTCGGGGTTGTGCTTGAACAACCAATCGTACCCGATGAACACGCGAGCCTTGCCTAGTCCTGTGACCAAGAACCGTTGGCGCTCAACGTGGGGTCCGACCGAAAGCATCAACTCAACGTAGTGAGTGATCTTTCCCCGAGAGTTCTCCGTTCCGTCTGCGTTGCGGGCGACGATGTGCACGTCAAGCTCATGGAGCTCGAAGCCTTCTGCCTTGGCATAATCTCGATCGATGCACGTGGTAGTGCAGCCGTTATCAAGAAGGGCCTTGACAGCGCGTGTCTTCCCGGTGTCCAATGCAGACAGCGTAATGGGAACTAGCATTTCATGATGCTGCCTCTGCTTCTGAAGTTCCTTCATCTCCTTGGCAAGCCGATCCTCAGGCTGTGCCAGCTTCTGCGCCGCCTGTGTCTTCTTCTGACTCAGCGTCATGCGTGTTTTCTTCTGTTTGGGCGCTTCCTCCCGATCCTTGGATTGAGCCCTCACGGCATCGCCGTCCTTTTTCGTCTCACTATTTTTCGCGCTGGTTTGGGTTCCAGGGGCCTTTTTGAATGCACTCCATCTCTTATTTACTTCGTCCATCTTCCGATTGCGAATATTACGTTTCCGATTCTGATTCTCCAAGATACATATTTTTTGTTTGTTTTCTACACTAGCTACTAGGAAATTGTTTATGCTCTTTCGTAGACTAGTATTTTCTGGGGTATAAATATCATATGCTGGGTCTGTAACTACATTGCTAATATTAATGTCTTTGAGATGTGCATATTTGTTTGTGACAGGGGGTGCCGCTTTGGCCGCAAGCAGGGGCCCCTTTAAAAACCCTTCTCGTGAAGGACGGCCGCGAGAGCCTGCAGGTCGTCCTGTGAGTAGTCCTCGGTCTTGATCGACTGGATATTAAACTTCCGCTTGGGAGGCTCCGGGCACTCCCGTTTCATGTGGCCCTCCTTGCCACAGTTATAGCATACAAAAGGGCGGGTGGTCTGCCTGGCCCTGTCCACGTCCATTGGGGCGGTCTCCCCCAGCCCGATCTTCTTCGCAAGGTTGGGCGCCGGCCCGAACCCTGGTGACGACTTGGCAGCCAGCGCTTGTGCGCGCACCGGGGCCCAGAACATCCGACTCTGTTGAGCCTCTCGGAGCTTCTTCCGCTCCATCACGCCGCTGATAGCCGTCAGCCGGCGTTTCAAGCCCCGATAATCCTCTGGGACTTCCACCCCTCCAGCATACAGCTGGTTTCGAACGTCCTCGTTCACGAGGTTCTCAATGGTTTCCACAAGAAAGGTATTGTGGGGGGTGTCCTTGTCGTTTGGGGGCATACCCCGCTTCCAACTCAAACGCCTGGATGAAGTCGGCCAGGGGAGTCTTTCCCTGCCGAGTTGTCGTAAGGCGCATGTGCGCCGTCTGCTTGACGTTCTTGTCTTGGAACGTCGCTTCCAACTCCGAGATCAAGTCATCAATGTGGTAGAGGCTATCAAGCCCCTCGCGTAATGTACGCTTTCGCCAGTTACGTACCCAGTTTGAGGCTGGGCACGGGGTACCATTGGTCCGACCCAGTAAGGAAAGGGTGAACACGATCTTCTTCTTTTCGGAGTCAAACTCTGAGTCATATGCCCATAGGTAATTACAGCTAATTGCAGTACCGAAGGCGCGAACCAAAAATTCCTGTTTTGGCATGTTTTCAAAGAATTCCCGATATCTCAGTCAGTTCTTCACCGATTCACATAGAAACTGGATAGATCTACTCAGCTAATTCACGCACAATTAGTGATAGAAAATAATTTGTGAAAATATTATGTATTATGTATTTTCTGGTTCCGGGCTGTTTTCGTACCGGGAGCCATCTAGCATGCCGAGAACATGTCCCAGCGGCCAAATATTGTAGGAAGGACAGCACTTATAGTTGAGGAAATATGTGATAGAGCCAGAAACACAGATAAATTATTCACAATCCTTCTAGCTCCCTCGGATACATTTGCTGGTTTTGTCATTGAGAGATATTGTAAAGGTTATGTTTATCTAGGAATTTCGCGTATTTCTGGCCCTATCACATGTTTCCTCGGCTATAAAGGTTGTCCATAGGAAAATATTAGGTGGCTGGGACATGTTCTTGGCATGCTAGATGGCTTTCGGTGCAAAAACAGCCCAGAACCAGAAAATACCTAATACATAATGTTTTTCGCAAATTATCCCCTATCACTAATTGCACGTGAATCATCTGAGTAGATATATCCAGTTTTTATGTGAATCGGTGAAGAACTGGCTGAGATATCGGGAATTCTTTGAAAATATGCCAAAACGGTAAAATTTGGTTCGCGCCTTTGGTACTGCAATTAGCTGTAAGGAGGGCGTCGAGGAAGGTTTCCCACTTGCTCTTGTCAGAGCCGTCGAAAGTGGGGGGGAGGCGGGCGAGGGTGATCCGAGAGGACCTAGTCTCTCTCGGGGCAGGGTCGAGGTCCATAGCGGGCATGTAAGAGGTGGTGCCCTGGTTCTGGTCTTCGTCGGCCATTGGTAATATGAGCGATGGGCAAGGTGGTTTGGAAGGTAGTTGGGCGAGGGCGGAGTAAAATCGGTCAAACGGGGTGAAGGTAGGAAGTTCGGCAGAGCGGTATAAGGAAGTCGACGGGGATGAGGTTCCCGACGAAGAGGAGGTGGATGGGGCGCGGAAGGTCACTGTGTTGGTACGAATCCGCACTCAGCGGTTGGTGAAATTGCAATGGTCTCTTGCGACAGAACTACCCCGGGTCTTCTACAACACCCCCGGCGATAGCGAGGCAGTCTTCCCCGAAGGTCCGGCTGGCACCCCTGCGACTGCTATGTGGCTTGGGACGGACTCAACGTTTCCTGTGGCCTAGCATCTGTCTGTTCAAATGAACCGAAAACAATTGGTGCTGCACTTGTTTAGACTCGCTGTGGACGAGGTAGGGAATCGGTGGGTGGGGAATAGGGAAAATGAAACTTCAAATACGAGAAGCCAAGTAGAGGGTAAGAAACCCAGTAGTGGATAGAGGGATGGGGGGAAAGGGAAAGGAGGTTGGAGGGTAGGGGCAGTACGAAGGTATGAAGGGTAGTCTTTTATTACGTCACGCTCAAGGCTCAAGAATACCCAATGGACGCACAATGCGGATTGGAGGTGTTCGGTAAGAGTGAGGCTCGAAGAATGATGGAATAAAAGACTAAGGAATACAGGCAACTAGCTACACTACTTATACTGTTCCACTGTGGCTATGTAACTAGTGCTAATAATATATACAATAGAGTGTCCATGTGCTACAAGCACCATAACCATGTGTTCTGAGTAATAAACATGCTAGAACCATGTGTTCTGAGTAATAAACGTCCTGAAGCCATGTGTTCTGAGTAATGCCCATGCATACTCCACATGTCTGCAGCATGACACCTGTCAGCTGTCCGATCACCAATCCGTCGTGCTTCATCGGCATGTTCCTGTGGGAACCCGATCTCTGGCTGTCCGATCACTGATGACTCAAGCATAGCCTTGGTGTTCAAATAGACAAGCGCTTGATTAGGCGCTTAGATAAGGTGTTGTCCCGATTAGATAGCATCTAAATTGTGACACTAGACACGGGTAAAATCCACATCATAATATGATGCCATCTCTGGGATTAGAACCAAAATCAGAACATAGGTCTCGGAACAAAGTATCTATTTAACTGTTTATTTATCCGTTTGTATTCATTGCGTGCTCATTGTTAATTATTCCTGTATTATTTATATTTTATTAGTCGTGCATGTTGTGTCACCCGTTTGTATAAATACAGACAGGTTCAGAGAGGGAAGGCAGTGAACCCACCCCTTCTTGCTAGACGTATTCAGCTCTGCTGGTATTGTCGCTTGGGAAGCCTTGTATTCATTCGGAGTACCTCTTGGAACTTGTAGAGTTCTTTAAGTTATGTCGGTCAAATATATTGTTGGTTGTTGGATCACATCACGCGCTAGAACCTCAAGGAAACAGAACACGGAACGGACTCATAAGGGTTTCACAAGGGTTTCATAAGGATTTAGGCAACGAGATTTGATAGAACACGGAACAGAATCATAAGGGACCGAGAACACTGGAAGGATAACAAAGTCTAAGGACTAATCCACCACCCCACGAGATAAAACACCTCTTGGCTTCCTCTAGACCTCATCTGAGACCCTAGATCGGCTAATTGAATCATATCAGTATTTACGCGTAAATAACTATTACTTATATTTAGCACAACCAGAGATCTAATACTTGGTCCGATCCCCGTACTCGCATCATTTATTGTTTGGATTTGGGTTCAGTGTTGGTTTTGTGTTATTAGTGCTCTAAGCACTGATTTACATATTTCTACATTTCACGCTAGTTCAGATAGTCAGCATTTCACTGATATGGCCTGATACGACCTGATATGATTCTGTTTCCTTAAGATTCTTCATGTGCACATAGATCCAACAACCAACAAATATATTTGACCAAGAATAACAAAAAGGAGCAACAAGTTCCCAATGGTACTCTGAATGAATTCAAAGTTTCCCTAAGTGACAAAGAAAGGGTGGATCCACAGGCTTTCCACTCGAAACCTGCCAGTATTTATACAGGAATTATACATCACATAATTGACTGAACCGTTAGGTTTAGCTACCTGGGGAACATGGACTTTGCTCTCTTTTGCTACATGTACAAACGAAATTTAGTCAGGCAGCATTGGTCATTGCGAAAATAAAATTGAAAGAAAATGGGCAAGCTAAAAAAAAACACAAATCGGAGTGCAGGGATATGTTCTTCAACTCCTTATCCACTCAAATTCCACCTGTGAGCCCATTCCGTCCCTTAGAACCGAAGAGATTCTCCAAGTTCGATTTTTTTGCCTTGTCATTTCCGCTTTGTGTTCGGGCTAGTACCTGTTTAATGTTCGGAGATTTTCGGATGTGGAAAGTACCTGAGTCTCCGATCGGCTCTCTGCACAAAAATCCAGCACTGAAAGCACCACTGGTACAAAAAACCCACTAGATATCATGGTCTGCTTATCTGTCAATGGGTTGTATGTGCATGCCATGGAAAGAAGTGTGGCTGATCTAAAGACTCCACTGCAAAGCTGCACAATCTCAAATAAATCTCACTCCACTCTCCAAGGTTCAGCCACCCACCTCGAAGAGGCCTAATCCTAGTCATAAATAAATAAATATACAATCAATCCACTTTGGTATATACAGATAAACAGACCTGGCTATTTAAAGGTGTATGCATCAAAAAACCCAGTTAGACGGTTAAATAAGTGCTCTATCCCGAGAGCCATACATCTGTCTTTCTGTTTCAAGGTGTTGCCATCACATCTTGTTATCTTTAGACATACCAAGTATAGCGTGTCCGGATAAAATTGTGATAGATTGCTTGGATTAGTGTTTAGTGTTGGTTTGGTTGTTAATAGACATTTTACTTCATTTCACAACTGTTCGGGTAGTCAGTGTTTCATCACATCATTTAATTGTTGGATAATTGTTTAGTGTTGGTTGAGTGGTTGTTGGTGCTTACACATCGATAGTTATTGATTCACACTGCTCATAAAGTCAGTGTTTCATTGTAGGGGTTCTTCTCACTGTTCTTCACCTCTAAATCCTCTACCATCTTCTTCCCCACTGGAACACATCCCACCTGCTGCAGTGAGAAAGCCTCAAAAGCCTCTCTCTGTGCTGGTTGCTCCTTCTTTGCCACATCCAGACAATGCAAAAGGGCAGCTAAGAAGGACAGATATCAGTTCCCTATATACCAAAGTTTTTTTTTTGAGTGGAAAAAAAAACTTGATATAATGGTCTGATTTCATTCGGGCGTTGAAAGCCATAGTTCAACCTTCTGGATTAGGACAGGCCTAATCGGGAAGCCTGAGCCCAAAATGGATGATGGCTGAGCACGTGCCTTCTGCTGTCGTGTCTTCTGTGTCATGCCACACGTCTAGCTCCTTCCTCGCAGCCCATCCATGGCTGGTTTGTTCCCCCTGTTACAGTGGGAACTCCCAGAAGTCCCTGAAACCCCCAGACTACCACTTTCCTCCCAAAGCTACTCCGCAGGCCCCACACCCGAGAAAAGACCAATTTGGTGTCTTTGCTACAATGGACACAGTCTTGCCGGAACCTGTTGGTGTAACAGCCATGAGGTCTATGCTGTCGAGAACCTTGCAAATTCCATCCATTTGGTAGTGATGTGGCTCAAAATTGGGGAGGACACCGAGGAGGATATTGCAGACCAATGCAAAGCCTGCTTCGGAGTGGAACTTGAAGCCAGTGCATACTTGGGATAGTAGGAGTAATATGAGCGAGAAAAGTATCACTCCGCCGAGCATAGTCACATGAATGACTGCGGAATTTACCAGAGGTTGATCTACGGCTTATGCATGACAACTAAAACTAGACTACATTAAGTCTGCACTTTTGTGTATTTTGACAGGTCCAGTGTTCTGGGTCTGTTTGCTGTGTTCTGTCTCTGTGCTGTGTTCTAACAACTGCCAAGTTCTGATTGTTAGTCTGGTATATGATTTGTTCAAAGTAATCTAACCTCCATGGCTATCAGAGTGACAGTTCCAGTGGCTGACACAATGTGTACAGTGCCCCTAGATGTGCTAGCTTGCCCTCTTCTTCTGCTGCCCTATGGTTTACATCATGAAGATTGCTGTACAATGTTCGTTGGTTTGCAGCATCCAAATCCTAATCTCTGGCTCCTGATTGGTTGTAACTAGTTGAGACATGTGATGATCGACAATGTCCATGTCCATATGACTCCTTAATTCAATCACTGATTGATTAGATAGAAAGTGTCTTCTTCGTCTGTAGCCTCTAGTCCCAGGCCTAGTCAAATCATAGACGGAGGCCAGCTAACACAGATTCTACGATTATATGAATCCTGTAACACTCTTGGGTCCATAGCTGAATCATTGATGTAGATCCCCGACTCGGAAGCATTACAAATTTATTCAGTGGAAACTAAATGGATGTTGAATGAATGCGTGATTCAACAATGGCTCTTTGACCCCGTCGGCACAGACACAAAGAAATGGGATGCAACGTTTGCAATTCAAATTTTCACATGTAACCTAGTGAAATTGGTACTCTGATCCATGATACATGATTCAACGTCGTGGGTAGCAAACACTACAAATACTAGTTAATCTAAGTCCGTTGTTCGCTCAATACTAATGGTTTCCAACTGTGTCCGAAATGCTGTCTGGGGCCAGTTACTCCATGGAACTTAGGTGGCGATACTAGATTAGTCTGGAGCTGACTCGGATTTATGGGGAGAAAATGGCGTGTCCATATCGACGTGCCCAGTCAGCTCACTGCGGCGCTCCTATGATGAGTTAGAAGGCATTCACTCGATTGAGGTCTGCCGTACAAAATCGTGTGTCTCGGTAAGTCGAACACGCCGATCATTCGAGTTTTCGCAGTCAACACGGATGACCACGGCACTAACAGTCCCCAACGGGGGCGTGATAACAGTGTTGGCTGTCTGTGTAGATTTTCCTGGGATCCCCACAAGGATGTTGACCAGAATGGTGAGGGCGTAGACACGTCCTTGGGCAAAAAAGAACAGGGAGTAGGCTGGGTCTCTAATAAGAAATCGACGACGGCGGGGAGCGAAGAAACCTGCCTGGATTCCCTTTCACAAGTAGTGTCATCTCGATAAGGGTATTGGACGCCACCACAGCTCCGGACGTGACAATAATGACCATGAGTCGGTGGAGGAGACTGATTCGTTATGAATTTGGCGTAGCCTCCGAGAAAAGAGAAAATGCCGACCTGCGCGTTGAAACTCGGAAAGCGGAGGTCTTTTCCATCACGATGAAGGTGTACAACAGCGCAGATGCAATCATCCCGTCCGTTGCCGCACATGCGATTGCTCCGATTCTGGAACTATTCAGTGCGCTTCATGTAAAGGAAATTGTCACATACTTGGAGGCCAAGAGCGCGCCACCTTCAGCCGACTCGGTCTTCAGAATCAAAATGGCTGATGCATAGGATGCCCCAAGCTGGGATACGGTTCTCTTTTGGAGATAAAAAGGGAACGAAGGACGTACGTGAAGCCCGATGCTGGATACCAAGAAACCAGAAATGACCCAGTTTTTGGTTCTGAAGGGTGTAAATATGCAAATGTCAATGATGATCCACAGAGTACCCACAAAGAAAAGTAGAGGTAACACATAAATAGTTGCTCCAGTGATGCCGTCCCGTACGTCGTGAATAGCATTACAGCCACGACGCGTAAAGTGGGTAGGGGTAAGAAGACTGTTTGGCAGGCGTACTGCAAAATGAACAAATATATCTGGGCGCAGACCGCGAAGGTGCAAATCGTGTCGAAGGTGAACATGATGCCCACCCCGAGTCGATGGAGCAGTGGTCGGGAGGATTTCTGGAAGTACCGTATAATCAGGACAATCTCCAGCATGAACAGCATGCAGTTGATCCACGACGCCGCCAGGGAGCAGCTAATATTGGCCATTAGACATAACGTAAGTTTGACTTCGTTGGTACGTACGCGTTGTAGGCAAGAATCGGATAGGACATCTCTCAACGTCTAGTTGGCCTCGCTGCAAGAATATAGATGAACGCCAGACGAATGGCAGCCCGGTGTAGGACAAAAGGCAGAAGACTCCGATCCGATTGCGGCTGGTCTGTGATAGACACCGAGACCCAAGAAGTTGGCCACGGCCGAGGGACCCATGGCCGAGCAGTCGCCCGAGTCATTCGCCTGTGGTGGGTTTCCACACCGTTTCCACACCGATTCTTTGGTGGCTCGAATGGGTGTGTCACATGTTCTGAACTTGGGAAAGCGGGCGGCCGTCGGCCTGATCGTAGAAGCGGCACCTACCGGTAAATTCCCGAAACCTATATTAGGAGTTGCCGGGTGCGACTTACCGGTTCGGAAACTCACAGAGACCCAGACACCGGTGGGACGTGCCAGACTGGGACAGAAATATTATAAAATCGTTGGTGATGATGTCTGTTTCGGTTGGCCGGGAAAAGGGCCGGAGGATCTTGAATAAATGCCCAATGTGCGCTTTCTTTCCAACGTCATTATATTGAGGTCAATTCTTTCGCCCAAGGGACCAGCTCTGATAGATACCAATTCATTTTCTCACCGACAGCGCGGGTCGGCGAGAGACCCAATCATCCAGCGATACTCCCACATCTCGGCAGTCGATTGATCCCTCCCGTATTCTTCTCCAGTCTGTAAATACCAAGGCACACGCGAGTTGAGCGACGGTGTGCCGCCCAGTAGTGAACAGCGCGGCAAGCTCCGTCGCGGGAACATGGGTGGTTTCGCATGCAAGGCCTTCGATATTGAGAAGGACCCTAGCTCCAACCACGGCGGCTATTCTGAATGAGAAAAAATGCCAACGGGGAGAAAATTGAAAAGTCCTGGCACCATAGCATGTCTGCGCAAAACGTAAGCAAGTGGCAAGCGAATGTCCGGGCAAGTGCAACGAATAATCATACGGTAGGCGCCTAATCCAGAGACGCCCTCACTTTATCCCATATCTGCCTATTGGCTGCAAGCCTCGTTCTTAATTGTACAGCAAATCGTTGCACCGCCAGGCAATAGGGTCGTTCAGAGTTCCCCTTTTTCTGTCCCCTTTTATCTCCCCTTTTTCCGTTCCTTTTTCCAGATAAATGCATAAAACACTTTTTGCTGTTCAATCTCCTGCCCCATGGGTTTACTGGCAACCATGTAGACGTTCAGAGTCAGCATTAAACCTACTGTGTGAGCTACACTGTCCTACAATGAGAAAAAGTGAAGTAAAAGGGGTAAAAAAGAGCAGGAAAAAGGGAGTTACGGCAGGAGGTTCACAGTACCCCCTTTTTTCTTCCCTTTTTGCTCCCCTTTTGCTCTGGTTTTCGATGGTTTGTGCACTGAGACACGATATTTTTACTTTTTTCGCACCTTTTTACGTAGCGAAACTGCAAAGGGAAAAAAAAAACCGGGCGAAAAATGATGGGAATCCGAAAAAGGGAGCAAAAAGGGCTACTGTACGACCCTAATATAGGCCTTCGCTCTGTTCGCCGCGAGTCCTTGAGAAATCGTCAAGCCGATTCCTGTCGCCCCCGGTAACCAGGGCCACCAGCCCAGCGAGGTCGTACAGGTTGTGGATGCCGGACAATGATACCGATTTTGACCTTACAAGGGCTTGCCGCCGCACGATCAATCGTGTGTTGGGAGCAAGAGAGAAGTTGAAACGACATGTGGGGTTATGTGGGGTTGCCAAGACGGTGTTGCTTCGAAGTCTTCGGGCGTTGTTTCCGGATAAATTTGACCGTGGGCACATGCCTATAGTAAAGGATGTAAGAGTGGGACGCCATTATTAGCAACACACCCTCGCCCAACACTCCTACATTTGACATTCTGGACGTTCAGCGAGATCAAGGAATGCTAGAGATAGTTTCATGGACCGAGAATAGTAACTGCTGCAGCGACAGCAATCAAGTGTTTGTTGCGTGAAGAAGGAGGAATATCAGGGAAAGGATTCTATAGACTCGCCTCAACGAGCAGCAGGGTAACCAATTACGAGTCCTAAGTGTTTACATTGGACTCGTTTATCATCTTCCACCGCCATTTTTTTTGCACAGATCCCATCACTTCTTTGATTATTGGATCAAAATTTTGAGGTTAGGGTTGTGCCCGGCATGTGCTCATGTGTCTTTCGGCAACCACTTTCGTATAATGGTTTCAACTTTCGAGTGTCAGCTCCGTGTTTCATGATGGCACGAGTTTCGTGACGGCTTACTGCTTCCGTGCGCGCGCCCAATGCCCTTCGCATCAATCCCTCCGCCTTCCCGTCGATTCGCGTACTGTCAGCCATCCGTGGGTTTGTTGGTGCGTGCATTGGCGCGTTGGCGCATCATTGTTTGGGTATGTTAACATTGCATGGCTTCGGTGCCTGCCTATCAGGTGTTTGCGCTTGTTAGCATTGATTGCTCTGACTCGGTGGTCAGCGCATAACCTTTTTGCCCCATTTGGACATGCTGACAGCTGTACTGTACCGGACTCTGCCTCGCTCGTTGTCTCCATCGCCGCCCAACCATCACATTCCGACCTGCAAAACCACTCAATTCTATCATGTTTTCATGTCAGCACCCATACCTGGTCGTGATTCTCACTGAAGTCTCGTCAATCTTGGGTCAATTTTGACTTCTACTTTAGATCTGGTTCAGCCTTCAAGCTGCTCTTCAATGCGTTGGAACATCATGAGACCTTCTTGAATCAATGTAGTGCCTTCATTTCTATGCTCAGGCGAGTCTTTGAAGCCGGATGAACGTACATATTTCCTCTGCTCATCCGGAGCTGTTTTTCAACGTCGTAGCAAGAGCTCGGTGTAGGCTGGGCACTCAGGAGTGCTCGTGTGGCATACTGCAACACAGGGATTAAACCATGGCCACCACCTGAAGTGGATTTGATGCATGGGCGAGTGCTTAAATTCTGTCTGCGCTGCGCAATGGGCCTCATTTAAAAACTCCAGAAGACAAATAAGGACGAGAGGTCTTGGGCTTTGACCGGCTTGTCAAGTACGGTTGTCCTGGCGTATGTCCACTTGTCATTTTGACTTGGATCTATGCTTACTTTCCATGTGCAGAGTTGTTCCTCATAACACATCCGTGTGGCCAGCATGTCACATTTGCATCTGCACTGGGCCCTTGGGCCTGGCCAGCAGCAGGGTGCACAAATATGTTGCGCTCAATGCAATTGATCCTGCACCGGCACTCGGGATACAGGACCAATGTCAACCTCCATGTGCACTTGGGATGGTGTTGGTGTTTCTGTCTCACCTCTTGATCCTCCGTTCCTTCTACTTCTCTCAAAATGATTTTGTGTCCATTTTTGCGGTAGGTAATGGCATGTAGGAAGGTGTTTGTAAATACATTTCCTTGAATTTCTTGCATGAGTACATCACACTTGTGACTGACAGGTCAATTCGTCGTTTTTTTCCTTGTTTCCCCCGCACCTCAAACAACGCATAAATGGGACGAAGCTGGCCGCCGGGTGTCAAGAACAAGTCTGGTCACGCTGCTGGAGGTGCACGTCTCAGGACTGGCCCTAAGCCAAGTCAGCAAAGGCACACGTACTGGTAAAAAGTGAAAGTAAATCACATTGAGTCTCTTGTTGAGAATTCGTTCTGTCACATTTTGGTAGACCAAGAGACTGCATGTGGAAAAAATACATCCCCTGAGAAAGCAAAAATCCAAGAAGAGAGGTAATTCACTCAGATGTCACAGAGAGCTCGGGCCAATATTCTTTTTAGACCAGGAGACCAATGAAGAAGATGCCTCTCCATTGCGACAGTCTACGCCTGATCTGACGCCCTCCACCGACTCAACCATTCATAGCACTACGGGAAGTGGCACAGAATTGAGGGCCATCCCCATGTCAACAAAGCTGATCCATCCAATGTTTCGTTCGTCATCTATAATATTTATGGGCGCTTTTCACTGAAATATGTACACATTTTCAGGGGAAAAAGTAACAAGACCTGATACCGATGAAGACATAACCGAACTCCCGTCTGTTCCACACATACCTATCATCATACCAGACAGTTTGGGCACCGGAAACAATATCCCAGTTCCCCCTCATTTATCGGATCCAACCCTAACCCTAACCCCCTCCTAACCTTCGCCCTGACCCGATACCCCCTAACCGTTGACTGAGATTCTAAACACCGGAGATCCTGAAGCTTGCGACCCAGAGGACACACCAGCTCCCGAAGGCATTGTTAAGCTCTTTTTAGAAGAAATGTTGGCCGCAGTTAAGGACCAGACAGAACGACATGGTCAGCCAGAATGCTATAATAAACACAAGACATTCTGGATTCTACAGCCTGATCTGTGGTTCACTCTAGAGGAATATAAGTACACACCAACTCTACTATCCCCTGAGCCTTTGTATCGCCCTCAGGTCCTTGTCTGGCTTCCAAACACGTTGCTGCCCAGAGACTTCAAGAGCCGGTGTCCGTATTGTGATGGGGGGATAGGCCCAAGCGGTATGTGCTTGTTATCTCTCTCAATGTCGAAACTACAGCACTTTGCATGTGTTCGTGAAAATGTTGAAAAAAATTCACAGCTGCACGTGACCCTTGCCGGTTCTGCCGAAGTCTTTTGGACAGTGAAACACGTGAAAATCCAGTCAAATTAATGAGTCTGAGCCTCCTCAAGGTTCCTGGAGAGTGCAAAGTAATCCCAGGTCAGATTTGGATGTTGAAAGAGAGCGGATGTACCCAGCACGCTCAGCACGAATCATGTGAAGCTGTTAAAAATTTTCAACATTTTTACGAATACATGCAAAGCGCTGTAAACTGAAATGTAATTCTCTGAAAGGCTGGAACTCCAATCCTGCCACTTGCCGTGTTGTCAGTCTCGAGTCTTGACTCGTGTTACTATGTATTATCGAGACACTTCAAATGTGGGGGCAAGTCAGTGGGCTGCAAGCGATCTTGTAGTTTGTATCATGACAAGATTCTGGCACAACTGCTGGTACATCTGCGCAACAGATTCCCGGGTAGGTTTGTACCAATCAACAAAGGATATTGACTAATACCCATGTAGCATTTCTGACTCACCGGAGCGGGATTGACAAGAATTTGATGACCTTGATTTGGAGCGATATCGCTTCTGGTTTAACTCCCCAGCTTGGGAGAAGATTCTGAGGGAATCACGATCTCGCTGAGCATCCTATGTGCACGCATTGAAAGCCTGCCCGCCAACAGATTTACCACAGACTCTGGATGGATGTATTCTCGACCTTCTCCAACAGGCTTTGCAGGCTTCTCACCTTTCGGGTGGTATTTGAACCAGCTTTACATCAACTATATGGGGAGTGTCAAACCAAGACAAGATCAGGTGATGTCCACTTTCTCCGCTCGCCTCATTTCATGGGACCGAAGTTACAAGACTATTAAATATATTGCGCGACTGGATGGCTTGTGAATCTTCGGAAGTCTGTGGATCATGACCAATGAGTTTGAGCAAATCCACCAAATGATTTTCGCGCCAACAGATCACCTTCAGCATATCGAACGACCACTCCAAGACGTTGTTTGGTCCCTGCATGAGCATGCACATGAGCCTATTTCACTCTTGTGGAGGGATAATGTTGCCGCAGACCATCAGTTTGCTGAATGGGTAATTCAAACTTTGCGTGTTGGTCCTGCCAACACTCATTCCCCATTCACTGCTTTTCCTCCTGTCCAAATCCCGGACAATCCCAACATTCACCTCGCCACATCCATCTGGCTCATTGATGAAATGTACTCGTCCATTATGTCGATCATCAGAGACAAGACAACAAAGAAAACAATGACAGTAGGATTTTCCTTTGAGTGGGATTGGCGAGTCAGCCCAAGCGGCCACTTTCCTACTGCTATGATTTTGCAACAAAATTCCGTATAGGTGAAAAATAATTATGTCCCCCACCTCCAGCGATTGCGGCTGATATTCGTCTCAAACAGATCTACCATATCCACAAGCCTGCACATATATCAGCGTCACTCAAGGCCTTGTTTCTGTGGAGCCGTGTGCTCAAAGTTGGTCATCACATCTAGGGAAATCTCGATCTCTTCTATGGGAACTGCGGTCCTCCCCAGACCAAGGAATAAACTCCCAGGCAACGGGCTGGTACTCTAGCAAAATCCAAGTGCCTTATTCCCCATCCTGCAGTTTCCTTCCAGCGCAGATATCAGAGGTGGTTCTGAGACGAAATTTGGATGGCCATCAAGATCTTTGTTGCTCCAATTGGTGTCGCCCGAATATCTCGGCCGACCAGCGGCAATATTCGATTCGAAGTGCATGGGTTTCGCTCCAGATCTACAAGGCAATTGTTGAGCGCCCGCCCACTGGAGCTAGGCTGACTCCAACTGGCCTTCCTGGTGAAAAATCACCCTCCACAACGGCAAGATGAATGTAGCCCACGGAGTTTTCCCCACAGAAATTCCTGTTTCAAACATTTCGGATGCAGATCTTAACCCGAAACTCATCAACATATCAGTCTCTTGTAGACAGACACTTCATACAATATAACTCGTTGTATGAAGTCTGTTCCTTACCGTGCGGGTCTGATCGCATACCAACGTTATCACGCAATCACGGAGTTTGAAAGGTACGCCTGGGGAATTGACCCGACGCGAGTTCGAGCCGCGCAAGTGGCAGCCATTATGTCTACCCAATGAACTCCTACTGAGATATTTAGCATGTTGATACCTCATAATGATGTGTATATTAATTCCTGAGATGATTATTGCCTCCAATTGTGCTCATTTTCTAGGTGCATTTAAAATAATAACTGAATGCTATACCGGGCCTTGACTGGAAGGTAAGTGAGGAATTCACCAACCATGTGAATTGGTATAGATCCAGGCCAGGAGCTTTGAATTTGTTTTGGAGGATGCCCATGGTTGGACGCCCGCCAAATCAACCTAAATCAGTTGATGGTGTCGGTGCAGAAGGTTCAGATGGACTTGTTTGTTGTCTAGTAAGTGTGAGGAATATGCATGAATATGCATGCTGGACCTTTAGGCAGGGATGTGATACATTTGGACTGGGCGAGAAGAGAGAGAACACATTGTAGAAGGAGGCGGCATGTTGTCAATTAATCACATGTCATTTCAAACTCTGTGATTGCGTAATAATGTCAGTACGTGATCAGACCCCCGCGGTAACAACTAGACTATCAACGCAGTCATCACGGTTGAGAAAATTCTCACGCCATCATTCATCTCTCATTATCATAGCCATTCCCTTGAAGAGATGGGTCTGCCACCCTTCAATATTGCAGTGGATCTTGCATGTCTCGTTGCGCGAGAAGAATATAAAGCGGGTAAGGCCGACAAGCGGCATGGCCCGCTACCGGTACCGTGGTCGTTGGAGGTGGAGCACATTTCTGAGGCAGCCCAAAGCTCGCTCGGTCGATGCTGACGCGTCGACCAGCTCGCATTGGGCCGCAGTATATTCACAGAATAACCAGCCTGGGATAATGGCCATTGTATTTGTTGTCGGGGAGGAACAACGATGACACCATTCTGAGTTGCAGGGTGGAGACGAGACCTCATCATCATAGTCAGCACAGGGACAGAATACAATGTGAAGCAGAACATATAATTTAAGCCGTATCATTATAAAGTATAGCATGGGGCTCAAGGGTAATTTTCGAGTGGGTAGATCCAATTGAAATATAGAGGTGCGTGAACATGTAGAATGATGAACAAGGAAATATCCCTAAGGATGTTAGGAGACGGTGTGGGAGGCTCAGACAGGAAAGTGATCTGTACCCAGAAGCCTCTGAGCCTGACCCACAATCTGTGGAACAAGGTCAGACAACGGAAGACCAGTAATGGGAATAAATACCTGAGCAGATGACATCCACTATCCCATCAGCACAGCAGAGGGCTGTGGGGTAGTGTCCAGAGGCTCCCTTGTGTTTGTGCACGACAATTGATGACCAGAGGAAGACCAGACGTTAAAGTAAATATCCGGAAGAGACAGAACCAGTCACAGCCAAGAACAAGATCAAAGAGAATGACCAGAGACATGTACAGGTAGGACCTGACAGAATTGGTGCAGTCATGGCACGGAACTGGAAGACAGAGGTACCCAGATACGGCAGTAGACACCCCAGAAGTCAAGACCGAATCAATAGACAGAAGGGACCTCTCGGGATCCGCGTTGAACATTGTGGAAAGCAGGACATCACAGAAAGTTGTGGAAGGGCGTCGTGGAAGAGGGCAAAGAAGGAGCGGCCATGTCGGCAGGGCAGTGGGGCAGTGCATGTCAAAAGGACCGGATAAACGGCTGTGGTGACACAGCTTGAATGACCAATGCCTGCACATTTTGGCGGGCGGAAAAAGAGCTTACGCAAAAAGTGATGACGAAAATGTGATTTACTGCAAGACTTGAAAATAGGGCGCTCTAAAACCCTTACCTAAAGGTAGCGGGAATATCCAGAGAAGCTAGACCTCTTTAGTGGTGGGTCCAAAGATCCTTCTCCTATGGATGTTGATTTGACCACTGATCAATATTCGGACTCGCAATTCCGTTGTGAACTGCAATCCCGAGTCAGAGTCGGAGCCCAAGGATTCTGACTCAGTGTTATATACCGTGCCTGAATGGACCTTGGACGAGATGGAAGATGGGCCGGAGGTTCCGGAGGCTCCGGTAAATACCGGAGGTACCAGAGGGGCCGGAAGAGGTCCGGTGCAGTATAAAGAAAGGATAGCAACACCACAGGGGGTTAAGGGTGAGCTAATGCCCTGACTGACGAATAACCGGAAGTCAAGGTACCGGAGGTGATAAGGGGTACGAAGACAACTCAGATCGAGAGGAGGAACAAGGCAACGATTAACGTTAATAATCAAACTAAAGTACATGAAGTAAAGACGTAGTATTTAAATGGAATACCTAATTGTATTCCCAAATAGGAAGGAGAGTGGTCCATGACAATAAGACAAGTCATGAGGTCTGATGATATGTTGTGAGACAATTAAACGGAAGATGAGAAGACGGGTAAACGGGAAACGCTCAGTAAGCCTTCATTGCGTAAAAACCCGATGCTTCCGGAAGGTCCGGAGTCTCCGGTATATGACCGGAGCTCCGGAACCTACCGGAGCGACCGGAAGGTCGACGGGAGGCTCTGGGATATTGCATGGATATAACAGTATCCCCCTCTTAGGTTCCTCTCCCATGAGGAACCCAAGAGATAACAAGTTGGCCGAACAATGAAGGAGCGTGGGAAAATAAACAAGATCAAAAAGTCACGTGCTGTTGGTTTTGACTCAGACATTTCTTTCTTTTCTACCACCACCACCTCCGGTCACCAAACACACACCACAATGCAACACGGCGGAAGCGACAACGGCGGGCGCGATGGAGACTCGGAGGACGACCGCAGCGACGCCGGCAAGGGGAAGGCTCGCGCGACGAGGCAACGCAGCGCTTCTACGAGGAGCGCGAGGAGCGCCGGGCTCGCCTAATCTCCGCCTACGAGGAACAGGCGCAGGAGGCCGTGCAACGGGCGGAGGTCGCGAACGAGGAGGCTGCACGAGCTCTACAGCTCGTGCACGACTTGGAGCTCCTCGACGCAGAGGCTCCGGAGTTCGATGACGTGCCCGTCATCGAAACGTTGAAGTCGGCGTCCCCGGAGCGCGCGGAAGGTCCGGGAGGTGAGGAGGAGAATGACGATGAGTTGAATGACGAGCATGATAGTGACGTCGAGCAGGAGGGCAAAAACGGTGCGTCGCAGCTAAACCGGAGGTTCCGGTACTAACAATTTTTTTTTTTTTCGTAGTCTGCGATTCCTGCCGCAAGAGCAGTGAGGTATGCGTCGTGGAATACGGACGCACTGCGTGCCGGCGCTGCCGTGCCAAACACATCCACTGCAGCCGCGCCCGCCCCCTCGGTCCACCACGCGTCAACAAGCGCGAGATGGCGAAGGCCCGTCGACAGGATTCCGGACCTGTCGCGGGGCCCTCGCGGACGCGCCGGAGCACCCGGAACGTCGGGGGCGACCGGAGCAACCGCGAGGTGCGGGATCGCACGAGGAAGGAACGGGAGCGCAGGGCGCGCAAGGATGGGAAGACGGAGGGGCGGGGCCGGAGGTTCCGGGCACTCGTGGATCGAGTGGAGTTCCTTGAGCAGGAACACATCCGGGTGATGGGGCGATACAAGTTGGCGTATCGCGCGTCCCACATCATCCTCCGGACGCTCGCAGCTCCGGGAAGTACGACGGAGGTGCCCCGGGGGGCTCGTAGGATGCTCCGGTGGATGGAGGAGGATGCTGGGTACAACGACTGGGATATGTCCCTGCCGCAGGAGGAAGGAGGGTCGTCCGACAAAGAGGAGCGTCCGGAGCCCCCGGTGAAGCATCGGAGGTTGATGAGGCGGGGAAAGCCCGAAGTGGAGGAGAGAGTGGAGGAGCCCGAGGAGTCGGAGGACACGGAAGTGGAACCGGAGGCTCCGGTTGCGCGCCGGGCCCGATCCGACTCGTGGCCTGCGGATATGCGGGTCATTGAGGGCGAGGTGGAGGAGGTGAGGATAGATGTGGATGTCCCAGAAGTTCTGGAGGTTCCGGAGGCATCGAGGGAGGAAGTCGTGGAGGTGGACGCGCTGGAGGCACCGGTGGGGCAAGGAACGCCCGAGGAACACATCACGGGCCAGGCGGAGGCGAGGACCATCACGGTCCTAACCTTCAAGAGTGATCCTGAGCTGGTGCCGCCTCCACCTCTCACTCCGCCGTCTGTACCGGAGGCTCCGGTACGGGTGAAGAGGGAGTTGGAGGAGCGGGGCTTCCAGACCTTGGTGCTCCAACCAGGAGCGCCGACAGGATTCCACGAGGAAGACGGGGTGTTTGTTCTGGATGACGAGGACGAGGATGGGAGAGCTGGAGGCTCCGGGAGAAAAGCCGGAGGCGTCCGGAGGTGAAGACGAAGGTCCAAAGTGACCAATGGGCAATATAAAGACATTTGTAAATAATGAGTGTTTTGTATTTGTGGATTCGGATGAAGTCTTTCTTGATTTGATTTTATGTGAACTTGAGTGAAATGAAAAGGATCCGGAGGTTCCGGTTAATCACCGGAGGGTCCAGAGAAAGGAGTGGTGAGGATTCCGGTGTGGCGGAATGGAGAAGTTGATGTTCCGGGGGGGATTCAGGAACTGTCGGATTTGATTGGAGAAATGATGAATGATTGGAATATTGATGATTGATAAGAGGAGTGTTATTCCGTTGATTGGAAAAGTGACCAAATCAAGATGTCGATTTGGTCCACTCCTTCTCTCGATAAGTGCCCAGAGTAATTTCCGGACACGAACCGAAAATGCATTGGCAAAAGAGTGTGATGCCGGAGGTGAACCGGAAAGATTCGGAAGCGATCCGAAAGGGAACCGGAAGGAATAGAAGGAGAGCCGGAAGGACTCCAGAGGGATTATCCGGAAATGTACCGGAGCGGTTCCGGAAGCATGCCAATGGATAGGCGGCAAGAAGGGAAAGTGTGTGGGCATAGGAGTGGTTAATGAAGTTGCCCAAGATCCTGAATGGGATAAGAGAATGTAATGCGAAATGAGTACCAATGCGAGAGTTGATCGTGAAGACTCTCGGGGAATCGGGTAATACTCAATATTTGCCCGGAAGTGAAGGGATGGGCGAAGATGGGTGGAATGATTGGATTGACAGATTGATGCACCCAGATGCGCAGATGCAGTATGGATAACAGAAGGTTGTCGACCACTATGTCTCCGGAAACTCCGGAGGTTCCGGAGTATCCGGAGCTCACGGAAGGATCCGTTGATGCATGGGTGAGGGTTGTCGGATGGTTCCGGTACCGGTTGGGTAGTTGGTGGATGGTCAGGAGGGTGAACGATGTCCGGAACAAGACTGGAATACCGGAATACCGATGAATGATACCCTGGAATGCGTAGTGGTAGTTGGTCGAAGATTGATTGGATCTGAAATCGAATAGCGAGCGCAATTGTGCCGTTTGCAGAGAGGAAGGCAAAACGACAAAAGATGGACTGAGAGGATGTGTTCCGCGTGGTATGCTGACTTTTTTAGATCAATAGTCGGCAATTCCTGCGCAGAAAAGTTGAAAATTATTGGAGTTTTTATAGGTTTATCCCCCTCTTAAGGGTAGACGTCCCATCGTCTGCCGACAATTTCACATCCTCCGATTCGCTCCGGTAAGCGCTGGAGAGTTCCGGAATTTACCGGAGAGGCCCGGAAGGGACCTGAGACACCGTAAGGTGGAAGGAGCGACAATCCCATCAGCACAAATGCAGGAGGAAACCTCGACTGCAAACAGAGCGATAGGGATTGGTGGTCGTAACTCGGAATTTGGAATATTGGGCTCCGGAGTAGAGCTCCGTAAATCGGAGATACTGGAGGTTGATTCGCAGCGTCGGAACACCGCAAGGCGAGGATTCCAAGATGTGGAGAGAGGTTCCGAGAGGTCCAAGCGACCGAACTCGGAATACGACCGGATGAACACCACCTCCGAAGATACATGGAGGCGGAATGCGTGGAGCTGTTCGCCAAAGAATAGAATGGAAAAGGCGAAATTTGATGGAAAAGCTCCAGGTGCCCAAAAAAATCTTCAAGCCAAGTACGTCCGGTTCAAAGACCTTGACTCGAAAATGCAAACATCGATGAGTGCAATGATAGCACTTAGAAAATCGCGAGTCTGGGGGCTCCGGCAACGACGTTGGAACCGGAGCCTCCGGACCAGGGACACGATGATGCTGGAATAGAGGAATCGAAGGTGGGATAAACGAACGGTAGAACCCGAACTTTTCGCAGTTGTTAGTAAGTGAATAATCCCGTTTTTTGTGTGATGTGCAAACTCCTTGTCGAGGGGAAACCGGAGATGATCGGAGGTTTCCGGACAAAGTCCAGGAGATGTCCAGGTAGGACCGTTGAAAACTGTTTCCTGAGGCCACCGGAGGATAACGTACGAGTGATCCAGAGATGCCAAAGACGATTGAAAGAACACGGATCTCCGGAGATCATCGAAGGATGACCTACCACGGAACGGGTGAACTGGAGAATCCGGAGGCGATCGGTGAAGCCAGAGGAAAGCATAGGTCTCCGGGGGCCATCAAAGGAAGACCACGGGTGACCCGGAGTAGCCAGAGGCGGTTGGGTCTCCAGAGATTATCGGAAGATGGCCTACTTGTGAACCGGAGGAGAACGATGGACTACAGATAAGATCAAGGGCAGTTCCGGAGGAAGCCGGAAGAGAACGCAAGTCGCCGGAGGCTCTGGAATAGAATCGGATGATGTGCCCATGATCAATGCAGTGAATCCGGAGGACATTGGTCGAAAGGTTCGAACAGGAGTTTTGGATGCACCAGGAAAGTTTCCTGACTTGCGACGTGGAAATTGATCGGAATTCCACGGAGTCCAGGAAATGGCGTAATTTCGAAATGATTATTGAAGACCGAAAAGGGCGAGGATGAACAATAAGGCTAATAGCCTAAAGGTAAAATTGGGAAAGAGGTTATTTGGCCTCTTGAGAAGAGCGATCCACGAGCGGAAGCCAAGCAAGTGCCGGAACGCCCGGAGGACCGTGAAGCGAGTAGCCTCGGGGTATGACCGGAGGTTACACGGAGCAATATTGCTCCGGAGGTTACCGGAAGTAAAGTGCCCAACGGATGTCGACGAGACAACCGGAGTGAGCGGAGGGGTGTCCGGAGAGTATCCGGGACGATGTCCAAAACCGGAGAGTGTCCGGAAGGACGTCCGGAAGATGGTGACGAGTCAAAATCCGGAAAGGAGAGACAGATGTCTCGGAGATGTTCCAGGGAACGATATGACGTTCCGGAGGAACGGTGGCACGCAGGCCGATGAGACCGAAGGGACTCAAGGTGATGGCGTTAAAATTGTCGGTATGAGCAGCGGAGGGTGTCGGAGCTCCGGCGCAGCATTGCTCTACCCGCGATTGGGTACCGAACCAATATCCGACATTGCTGCCGGTCGTGTGCACACTAAGCCCCATGTGAATAAGGAACAGATCAGTTGGAAACTTCTGACTAGTCAATCAACGGATTGATACGGTGGAGTTTGCCGGTATCCAGGAACCAGATTGATGGGGAATCAGAATTGATGACGCCGAGTTCCGAATAGGAACATCACCAAATGATGGAATTATGACAGACGAGGCTGCCGATTAGAGGGAAGAAGATGCCGATGAGATAGATAAGTAAACAAAAACAGATCCGGAACGGAGAGGGAGTCTCCGGTCGGAAGTTGAAACCCATGGCATTTCTGAGATGATAGAGATAATGAGATCATAGATCCGGCTCATGAGAGCGGGACTGTCGTGAGAGTGGAAAAAGAATGGATGCGTGGGTATGATGAACTCGGAAAGGCCTCTGGAGGCCGACGCGGACCACCGGAGTACGAGTTTTCGAGGCTGCTGGTCAAGTTAGGCACTGATGTTGGTCGGATCGGTGGATTTGGCAGCTGAACTTGCGCCGGAATGACCCGGACGCTTCCTACACTCGGTGACCTTGTGTCCGGAGCCTCCGCAATACATGCAAAGACCCCGGGCCTTCCGTCGTTTGTGTTCTGCAGGGAGAATCCGTCCGGTTTTACCGAGTAGCTTATTGACGGACTCCGGAAACTTCGGGTGACGAGCCCCGGAGACTCCGGAGGCTCGACCGGAAGGTTCCGGTGCCGCGGACTGCGGTACGGATGGTGCGGAAGATGCGAGACTGAAGACGGAAAGTGCTGGTGAAAGGTTGCCAAAATCGGAACTGCCGGAATCTCCTCCGAGGGGTCCGGAATCATCCGGAAGTTGAGTATCCTCATTACCGCTCTGCTCTTCATCGATCCGCTGCCAGTACCAGTAGTCGATACGGCGTGCGATTGCTCGGACACCTTCGAGCGAACTCGGATAGGTGTACTGATCCATCTCCAAAGTGATCCGGAGAGGGAGAGCGGCGCGGAGAGCGTGACTGAGAGCGGAATCGCTCCAATCGAGAAGAGAAGCGATTTTGTCGAAGTTTATGAGGAATGGGATGATCCAGTCGGAATGTTTCATCCGGAGGCATCCTCTGCGTCGCCAATCAAATCCGGAGGACCGAAGGTGTCGAAAAACTCCATAATGAACAAGGAAAAATTTCCTTGCCAAGGAAGATCCTGCTGCGTGCCGGAAGATGCGAATAAGCGTGCAGCATCGCCCCGGAGGAATGACAAGATGAATAAATTCTTGTCGTCATCCGTGCAGAAGTCCCGGGGACGCTCCGCAAAATGCAGGTAGCATTGGGCTAGGAAGGGATGGAGTTTCGAGGGATCAGTTCCGTAGAAGAATTCCGGATTTCGGAGGTTAGAGAGCGAACAAGGAGCTGCGTTGGAGGAGTATAGAATGGTATCCGGAACTCCGTCCGTGAATGCTGATCTCGGAGGATGCGATGAAAGGAGATTGATGTGATGGGAATGATTTCCGCCGATGCTGTCATGGGTGCCATGGAAACCGTAGTTCGGCGAACCGGAGTACGACGGAGGATCCACTGGTGGTTGGATATGATGTACCGGTTGGCAATAGTGATGGAAGACAGCGGATGGGACGGGATAAGTCTGTCCGGCCTCGGCGTTTCCGGAGAATACTCCGGAGATTCCCGGAACAGAAACCGGAGGTTCCGGAGAATACGCCAAGGGTTGTGGGAAGCCGGTATAGACCTGATGAAAATCCGAGTTCCATGGACCGATTGGACTGGAAGTACCTGGAACAAGGTACGGGGTCCATGGGTTGGCAGAAAATACGTCGGAGGACGAAGTCGACTCCGAGGCATCACAAGGTGTGGCAGTGTTGTGACCAAGGTGACACTCCTCAACGCCCAGCGGAGAGTCCGCTAGCGATGGGAAGACAAGAGGAGTGGTGCCGGAGGAAGAATAAGACATAATTGCCAGCCAAGACGGTGAGTTTGATTATACTGTTATGTACCGTGCCGGAATGGACCTAGGACGAGATGGAAGATGGGCCGGAGGTTCCGGAGGCTCCGGTAAATACCGGAGGTACCAGAGGGGCCGGAAGAGGTCCGGTGCAGTATAAAGAAAGGATAGCAACACCACAGGGGGTTAAGGGTGAGCTAATGCCCTGACTGACGAATAACCGGAAGTCAAGGTACCGGAGGTGATAAGGGGTACGAAGACAACTCAGATCGAGAGGAGGAACAAGGCAACGATTAACGTTAATAATCAAACTAAAGTACATGAAGTAAAGACGTAGTATTTAAATGGAATACCTAATTGTATTCCCAAATAGGAAGGAGAGTGGTCCATGACAATAAGACAAGTCATGAGGTCTGATGATATGTTGTGAGACAATTAAACGGAAGATGAGAAGACGGGTAAACGGGAAACGCTCAGTAAGCCTTCATTGCGTAAAAACCCGATGCTTCCGGAAGGTCCGGAGTCTCCGGTATATGACCGGAGCTCCGGAACCTACCGGAGCGACCGGAAGGTCGACGGGAGGCTCTGGGATATTGCATGGATATAACACTCAGACTCAGACTCCAAGTTATAACCAGGCTCCTACCCACCACACGTTACGGGGTTGGGGAATCTCTGTGGTGGTATTTTTCGTCTAAATCTCTGTAGTAAGACAAAAATACAAATAGATCAAAAAAAGTCATCATTACGAGTCCTAAAATGGAATTTTTGGAATCGTTCAATGGGATTTTCTAGCCCCAAAATTCAGTAGTTTTGCAGACCAACTTCCCATTAGGAAATACCCCATTCAGAACATTGCTGTATTCCATTGATGGGCTGTGGGGTCTGGCCCGTGCCCCACAGCCCTGCAGTCTTTGCTCGTGACTAGCATACTGCCTCATTCTTCCCGCAGCTGCGATATCATTGGTAGATATTGATTTTTTGGCATGTGACCAATGTGATGTGATATTGATTCCGAGTGGCCGGCAGATAACATCTGTAAACAGAATAGCCACAATTTCGAGAAATGGTGTGGGGCACGTGTGGCAGCGAGCAGGGTCACAACAGCTGAAGAAGGTAGTGACACAGATGTGAACAGGGAGGGCACAGGGATGAGGGCGGGGTTGCCAGTGCACCTCGTAAAAATGAATGAAATGAAATGCCCGCAGTGGGAGTCGAACCCGCAACAATACCTGTGTAAGTTGTGAATCAGAGTGCCATTTCTCGCCGGTGATCACTATGATCTACAGGGGCTGTGATAGAAAAAAAAAGCAGTCCCATTGGGACACATCAAATTGTTGCTGCTGTAGACAGAGGGTCGCCGAGGTGACAGGGGGGCTGGTTTTTTAGATTGCACAGGCATGGGTTGTATTATGTATGATATAATTTGAGGAACCATTGGATGCATGGTGGGGAAAGGTATAGCAAGGAGTGGGCGAGGGTCCCAAGCCTTGGCTGAGTTTGTATTTGAATCAGTGATATCTTACTGTAGGCTCAAACAAGCTACATGTCAGCAGTGAATTTTGAAAATTCAATTAGCGCCGTGAGGACAGATGGATACTGGATTGAAAGGTGAATTTTTTGCTGGTTTAAAAAGCGATTGTCTCCAGTCTAACCTTACTGACACTAGTTGTATGAGATGATCAAGGCGCAATTGGATGTATGGCCCGGGACGAGGTGTAGCACGAATTGGGCGAGGGACCCGAGCCGACCAAAGGTCGGGCGAGGGTTCTGAGCCTTGATTTGTATTTTGATTTGGTAATACTTTAGTGGCTCAGATACCAGTTGAGGAAAGAGGGTCAGTAAAATAGTGTCTGTCTGTTCGAAGCTTATAAACTCTGTTAGCAGTCGACACAACTTTGACAGTCAACAACAAACGATGTGGACAACTTATTGGCCATGTTGACGTGGTTTGAATACACTCAACAGAGTTGCAAGGGCACATGGTACCCCGGCAGGTCCTTGTACGTATTTAAACCGCTCTATGCACCTCTAATATGGGATGCATCAAACTTACAAGCAAGTCTTTGCGGTATTTGTGTGTTGTTCAACATTCTTAGATGACTGAGTGATGCCTAAGGATGTGATGGTAATGTATCTTGGCCAACAAGTTGAACCAGTGTGGCCACAAAATAAAAGGCATATATTTATACAGTCTAGCCAGGAGTCGCACTGGGAACCACTTGGGAAGTCAAATCCTCCTTCATTAACATCCCAAGGTATGTTACCCTTATACCACTAGACCATATCTTGATCCAGTCATCAAGTGTGATGAAGGCATGAGTAGGCTATGAGATTTTGAATTGTATGTTATCCAGGGGTGGGTTGTTGCCCTTGACAGCACAGCTTTATTATGTGGCTGCACATCTCCCTTTCTCGCTCGCTTCTTCTAAATAAAGGCAAGGAGGGTGCACGCAGGTTTGGTTGGGAGTGTGTGAGGTTGCCTCCTATCGGTTGCTTAGATTTATCTTTTGACAGCGGAAAATATTATCCCATGCATTATTCATGACTTTGGATGTGCAAATAGGCCTTGTAGTCTAAGTGGTATGATGCCCAGAAAGTTTAATGTGACTCTTTAAGCTCTTTTAGAAGGTTCCCCGTTTGAACCGGGGTTCGGCTGATATTGTTTTGGATTGAGGATTTTTGTTTTATATCTTAACCATTTCTTTCATTGATCTTGAGCGCATCAATTGGAATAGTCGTTTTCATGGTTCACCTTTTTCTGGCCCTTTTTGTCTCCCTGTCTGCATTCTGTTTTGTGCTCCTTTGTCTTTTTGCAAGTGTACATTTGAGAAACCTTTTCTGGTGCTCAATCTCTGGTAACATGGGTTTCCTGGCAGAATGCAAAAAGGGTGAAACAAGAGTGTAAAAAAGGGCTAATTTAAATGAATATTTTGATACTTTGATTGTTGTATGATTTTGGAAGTGCACCGTGATGTGGTTTCTCATGCAGTAGCCAACCATTAGCATTCTGAATCGATAAGATTCTCCTTGTTTCAATTGACCATCTTTGAATACAGTGCATGTGTACGTCCTCTAAACGATCTATCATCGAACTACATATGCTTGTTGTAATTATCCCCGGGTTGCGTGGAACGAGGTTGAATGCTGTCAACCTATCGACTCATCCAACAACTTGGTACTGAGAAACCAATAAGCGGGTAAGGAATGACCCTTTCAGTGGCTTTCTCACAGACTGACCATGCCAATCGTAGCCAACAACAGCGGCAGTTAAGTGCTCCATTCTTCGCCCTCTAGAAGGTGCTCCAGATGGTTTCTCATCAGGAAGGACACTCAGTCAATGTAGTTCCCCCGACTCACACCAAAACCGTCTCAGGGGTTCCAACTATTGAGTACTGTAGAATGCAGTCAGTAATACCAATATCAACAACACCAACAACAACCAAGTCTAGTAGGCAGAGAAATGGGAGGATAATGTGAGAATCATATTTGATGATTTGGTGAGGTGTATCGAGTCGAGATATCCAATAACTGACAGCGATGATGAGTGCAACGACAAGGTAGATTGGGGCTATTTTCTCCATGGGACTGTGCCAGGGAGGTTGCATCACCGAGTTTCACTACAGAGGTGTTTCTGATGAGCATCCGAGCTTGTGCCAGTTGTATTGGCAGTATTCATTGCCGGTGCAGATGCTGACCAGCAGGACCATAGGAGACTTGTTGACTGCTTCAGTCCAGGCGAAGGTTATCAAGTGCAGCACCACAAAGCTGTAGGTGATGCCAGTTAAGATGTATATCTGTGCATCATATATTTCGAGTGGCAGTATTCTTCTTGTGACGACCTTATAAGGTTAGTATCTGGAGATCTCAAAGAGCCGGCAAGTGGTGCGGAGCAAAGTTGACGCCACCTTTGTTTTAAACTCCGACCTAGGTAATATTTGTCAGGAGTTGCCGGTGCCATACAGACTTGACCACGTCTGAATGTCAGCGGTTATCGGTGGAGTTGTCTGGAGATGTGATTAAGAAAAAGGTGGCCTCAACTTTGTTCCGTTCTATTACCATGGAATCCATGGACAGAAAAATTTGTGTCACAGTACCTGGGCACGTTGCTCAGGAAGCATGTCACCTCTGCTGTTCGATACAGAAAGGGAAGTTGGAAGCATGTCACTTGTGGAGTTGTGAATCCATCACACAAGACGTCCTTTTATCTGCCACGTTGATCTTTATCGATTGCAAAATTCACTATGGCAGACAAGGTCATGGTTTATGCTTGAAAGTCTTGCAGCCTAGTTATTCAGTGTGTGCCTGGGGTTCGTGGCTGCAAGTGCCTCGAAAGGAAAAAAATTGTACATCGTGTGTGGACTCCACTGTTGTACGTTTGTCCAGAACCGCAGGGTATAATATTTGACTTGGGAAATGCCAGGGTATCCGCACTCATTGCAGGTATGAAGATTTTGGCTCTGGTGATTACTGCATTCACTCTATACAAATGTCTACCTCACAGGGATTCGGGCTTATCATGACATTCAAATGGAAGCTGTAGGGAATAAATGCAACATATTCCTCGTCGATTTCATCAAGCAGGTGACTGGAAAAGAGATGCATGTAGGACAGATAGCGGACCAAGTCAAGCGAATGAAGCAGGGGCGCATTGCAGTCGATGCAGAGAGTTGTGATTATTTCCTTCTCATCTGAGCAGGCTAACTCCAACTACAGTTATAAGATTGATCTGCTGGAGAGCTCTCGACAAGCATGGTGCTCGATCTCATTGTTCATTGGTTGGACGACTGACAATCGATGCGGTTGCTAGTAGCCCTTGTATACCTTCGCAAATGGGGGTCAGGTCATGTGTATCTCGTTGGGTTTTCTGAATCTTTTTCTCACGAGTAGGCAGGCCCCAATATTGGATTCGGCTCGATGGCTCGTTTCGAGGCCACACAGGCCACGTAAAAGACTGAACTTGTGATTTGCGGTCTCCAAAACAAAATCATTTTCAGGACAAGATCGGAGACTACTGGTTTGAGGTTGTGAGTGGGCACAGAAGGGTTTTTTTGTCCCACATCTTTATGGATAGGCTGTACCCAGACGCATCCCAAACACACCGTGACATGGAGCTCCATGAATTAGCTGAGTTGCGGAAGAACATAGATGCCGACCGCCAGGAAAACAGAAATCCACGGAAAAGCACCACTTGTTGATCAAAACGACTGAATTATTGATGCCGTTCATGGAACTCCATGTCACGGTATGTTCGGGATGCGTCTGGGTACAGCCTATCCATAAAGATGTGGGACAAAAAACCCTTCCATGCCTGCTCACAACCTCAAACCAGTAGTCTCTGATCTTGTCCTGAAAAGACGATGGGGGTTATATACCTTCGCAAACGTACCAGGACAAAGTGCTGGTGTCTGCTATGCTGGCAAGTAGTGCATACCTCCCTCCAGAAACCTATGATGTGGCACCAATGAGGTCTTGTAGTCAGAAGTTATGGTGTCTACGGCATGTTGCTCTTGCTAACTGTCTGTCAGTCAAGGGTGGCTCTTGATCTCAATGTTCATCAGTTGGACGACCTGTAGTCAATGTGGTTGCTAGTAGCCTTTACATACCTTCGTCAATATACTGGGATGAAGCACAGGTGTCTGCTGTGCTAGCGAGTAGTGCCTCCCTCCCTCCAGACACCTATACAATGTGGCACAGATGAGGCTCTGTGGTGAGAAATTATTGTCCACCTCATGTCGCTCTTGCTAATTGTTTGTCAGTTGTATCGGCAAATGTGGCAACATTTGAAAGGCTTGAGTGCTGAGCTGTAATGCCCTCTAAATACCATGGCATCACGAGTGTGGTACAGTTAATTGTTTCGCTTTGCTTGCACACGTGGTCGAGATCCTCAAACCTGGACCCCTCTGTGATAAATAAGGGGCAAATAAATGTGCGGAAAACTTCCGAAAAGGTTCAATCACAAAAGATAGAGGTCAGATTTGACGACCGTGTTGAGTATTTGTAATTTGACTCTTTGAGTGCAATTGCCATTGAGTAGATCTACAGCAAATCACGTGAACTCCTTGGCGTGTTTTTCCTTTAGCCATCATAATTTTAAGACTGACTACACACACGGGAGTGCAACCTCCGTAGATCAAGGTGATCAACTGCCAGACTGATGTCTCCTATTAACTGTTGTGGGTTCGACTCCTGTTGGGGGCATAGTAAAAGATGGAAGTGGGATTTTTTTTTTCTCTTCCATTATAGATTGTGGAACTAAAGCATTGGAAACATGTGTGGAGAGAGAAGTTTTGGTAAAAAAAAAAAAAAGCTAGGAGATGGGATGGAGTTCTCTTTATAAAATATTGTTTCCCAAAGCCTTTGGACTCCAACAGGCAATCAGCGAGGATTTGAACACCTGGTAGTACTCCACACCTCTTGTGTTTTGAATTGTATGGCGAGAGATGGCTCCTCTTCTGAAGTTCTGGCGACATGAAATTACGAGTCCTAAAATGGAATTTTTGGAATCGTTCAATGGGATTTTCTACAGCCAAAATTCAGAAGTTTTGCAGACCAACTTCCCATTAGGAAATACCCCATTCAGAAAATTGCTGTGTTCCATTGATGGGCTGTGGGGTCTGGGTCGCGGGCCTAGTGCAGTCTTCGCTCGTGACCTTCGCTTAGTGCCCACTTTCTAACCTGCCACTCAAGCAGGCTGAGGTTCCTCCCTAGCCACGTTACGAGGAATACAATCTCTGCAGTGGTCAATATTGTGTGATTTTTTGACATGTGACCAGAAAATGTGATGTAATAGCGACTTGGAGCGGCTGGCCGATAACATCTGTAAACAGCATAGCCACGAGTTCGAGAAATGGTGTGGCCTGCAGCGGTGAGCAGAAAGGCTGCGGGGTCATAACAGCTGTTGTAGTTTCTTAAGGAATCAGACAAAGTTTAGTGTAAAATTCAATGATAATTGTAGCGGTTGGCTGAGCTCTGCAAACACTTGAACAATACAAGTAGGTAATTGTGACATATGCAATGCGCTGGTTGCAGACTTGTATCTGGGTGGTCGACAGGTGTGACATGATTCTGGCCTACATATTTTTTAAAAGCAAAATAGGTTCTCCAGCTACGTTCGAAAACACTCGAACAGAGCATTGTGCTAGTGCAAAGTATAAACAAACCCATACTACTTATGAATGCCGGCATGCTCATTTGTATGTATTTATATCCGACGTCCCCAATTAGGACTCGTATTGCCATGCGGAGCAATGGCCCTCGAAGCCACGTATGAATTTCACGAACGCATGATGACAATCTCACGTGATCGCGATTTAAACTCCGCCGACTTCGTACGTGCCGACATAATAAGAGCCGGCACAAGATGAGTTGTGCGGTCGGTAACAAAGCCTTGCTGACCCGGATAAACGTTGACCGACATGACGCTGAAGCAAGGGACAGAGTGTCTAGCAAGAGAGTGCTAGTCTACGTGGAGGGTTGAGGGGTGGGGTGGGGTGGCATGGCAATGATGAAGGGAGAGAAGAGAGTGTCACACTTTGTTGCCTTTTGTCACAGTGGATCTTTATTTCGGGTCCGAACCAGTGAGTCCTTTCCGTGTCCATTCCGAAGACATGGGAATTATCATTTTGGAAGACACGGCACACTGCGCATCCGGGTCGACCACACATGGTGGTTAATCACCATTCAATCACCGGAGATCGAATGAGTTCATCACTTCGCCCGTTCTTGATCATTCTGGCCTGCCCGTGGTTCCGAGGATGATTCCAGGAACCCGTTTATGATCGCCTGACAACGCGCGCTTGTTCAGAGTTCTTTTATACCTTCCTCCTCATGACTCACGCTCTCGGGTCTCTATGATATTTGGTGCTCCGCTCTCAACGGCCCTCTTGGGTCTTGCTGTCTCGGTCCGCGTAATCTCCAAAATCACGCGAACAGGTCGTTATCTCTACTCGGACAACGGAACCCGATTCTACATCAAAGATGCATTATGAGCAAATGCATTATGAGCAAGTCAACTGTATTCTGTGGGCGTGTTAAATCCGCAAGGGGTACCCACCGGAAGATACCGAGACAGCCTCATAGGTAGGTAGGGTCTCCGACCCTCTTAATTCACTTTTGGAATTTGCTTAGAACTTCTAAAAACGGGTTCACAGGGACCAGAAAAAAACCGGATTTTTTTGTAGGTGAGCGGGAGTGAACATTTTGTAAGGGAATCAACCTTGGAATTGACGATCATCTACTCAAGCGCTGAGCTTTCCGCCCATCAAGGTTTGATTTTGTCTCAATCTCAAAGAATCGCGCTTTTCGGGACATTATCGTGGGAAATAGCTATACTTATGGGGCTCGGCTAATAGGGCAGTCAGAGTAGCAGATTCTGAGCGATTGTGGTCGGCGATTATGGACCGAGTATGGAACGATTATCAATTTTTTAAGTACCCATAATCGCGCATAATCGTGGGATAATCGTGCCCAGCTTTGATCGCCTCGATTCAATTATGCTCAGATTATGGACCACAAAATCTTGCCAAAAATCCATCTCCCGGGCACGGTGTCATCATCAATGCATCCGCACACCTTCATGCTGCCTGCCACATGACAACCAGGGCAAACAAAGCTGCTCAAGATGGGCTGGTTTGGTATCTTCTTCTGTGTTGCTCTCCGCAGCCCACAGTCACTGCAATTGAGACTGAATTTATTGAATGGATGTACTTAAATAGTAGTAAGAACGACAGGGGTGGGGAAAAAAATTGATCGAGGTTGGTCAGTAAGATATAAATCACAGCTCTTTGCGGAACTTAGGGCGCGGCACGTTTGTTTCTTCTTTTGACAAATTTCCGCCAGAACAGCGATTGTGGGCACAATTTTCAACTTGTTGCCCTAGGAATAGGCTCATTTTATTTGGGCAGAAATTCTGCAGGGCACGACAGCTTCAGACTTTTGATATCCACCTCAAAATGATTTGTTGGGTCAGGTTGGGGCGTTTTTGAGTGTTGGAGTGCAGAAAGTGTCCCACATGACGGGTAATGCTCCGATTGGACTAGATTTTTGATACAATGTACTTGGGAGTATCTCGGAGGGCATGAAACACCGGTATTTTGGATGCAGCCCAAACTTGAAATTTGCCGCTTGGGGCAATTGGCAAGGAAATTTTGCTTGATCATACTGTCCAACAGATTTGAACTAAAGGTCACATTCAAAATCCCGGTGTTTCATGCCCTCCGGAATACTTGAAAATATATTATATGAAAAATCCAGGTGAATCGGACTACTATTGGGATCATGTGGCGTGTTCTGTGGTCAAGGACCCAAAGACAATGAAATCAGTTACATTAAATCAGGATACTGGTCTCATCAAAAAAAAAAAAAAAAATGGGTGCCATACCCTGCGGAATCTCTGTCCGAATCGATTGGGCTTATTTCCAAGGCAATCGGTTGAGAATTAAGCCCACTGTTCTGGCGGAAAATTGTCAAAATGAAAAAAAAAAAAAAAAAAAAAAAAAACGGGCCGCACCCTAAGTTCTGCAAAGAGCTGTAAGCTCGCCAGAGATGAGCAGGATCATGATTGTGAATCACCCAGAATCGTTTGCATAATCGGCTCCAGTATGTCAGTCAAAATGCACATTTAATCATGTGCTACTTTTTTTTGTGTTTTTCAATTTTCCGCTACTTTCATCGGAAATTTGATAGTTTGCACTACTTTCACAGCTCAAAATAGAAAAAATGAATAAGTAGCGCAAAGTTGGATTCTGCGCTACTTTTGTTTGACAGGTGTGTGCTCCGCTACTTTCACTTAAAGTGATCACGCTACTTTCGTGAGGTCGGAATCCTGCTACTTTTTGTCAGACTTAAATTTTTTTTTGGCACTACATTCACACAGAATATCTATGGGTCCATGGTACATATCTGGTTGTACGGTAAAGGCTTAAACTAAGCTGGGTATACAAGAAGCCGGTCCGGGGCCACCAGCTGAGTGCCTTGTCAAAATTTGGGGCCCTTGGTACATGTATGGAGATTGGTGCATACCTGGAGATAGCCTGGCTTCAGGCTTTGGAACTGAGCCAAGGCATGGTTATAGTGGTCTCTCCTGGTCTCTGATGGGCTATATATTTTACTGACTTACTACAACAGACATTTAAGTAGTACTGAGTAAGACAAGAATTTTGATAATTGCCATGAGCCTGAGGCTCCCAGTGCGGAACTAAGCTTGAAATTGCAAGATGGTTGAAGTTGAACTCGATTATTGAACAGATGATTGTGTGATTTAAATAACTAAATAACTTCAATGCCGGTCCATTGCCTCGATTTTTCTGATGGTACGATTCAGTTCAATGTTTGGGGAGCTGGGTGGGAGCAAGGTGGAAATCAAGTCTTGAAGAATCATTGAGTTGTACACGGTTGGCAGGTGTGTAAAGTAGGTTCGGAACAAGCCTCTCTCCAGAGCATCTTGGAGAGCCCACTGTGATTCAGACTGCGGTGCTACTGCTGGCAAGTCAGTTTGTTGCTTGGCAGACTCAGCAGTTCGTCCTCTAGGGGGAAATTTGTGTGTCTGAAGTCTCTCAATTGGCCGCGTAATTCGTGTTTTATAAATGTGGTGGTGTACAAACTACTCCATTTCGCAACGGAGGAATCCTAAGGTCACTGATTCCTTCCCTGGGGAGAGAAAGGCCTTCCAGTCAACGCTGCTTCTCCGTTCTACACTTGAGAACAAGAGAGGTCGGCCCCGATGCGATGCGGAGGGAAGCGGTGGTGCTAGTCTGCGGTATGTTGGTCCTGTTTTTAAGTCTCCGCCGTCGTAATTCCCGACTTCAGAGTGTTACCAAACACAAATGTAGGGCGGGTCCGTTGCAATTGTTGCTATTCCGCACAATCCCTCTCTGCTTCGTTCCTTTCTTCTGCCTCTACGGAGAATTCCCTTTTTCCATCAAAGAGTCCGCTCCTTTGAAAGCTCTTGAATGGTGTGCCGTCGTTCTCCTGCTCTACTGTAGGACCAGGTGTCCCGACGAGGTTTTAACGGCTACACACAAATACAACTGAGCCGTCTGCAGCGTCGTTTGTAGGGGGAGTTCTGCTCCGCTTGGGCCTATGCGGCGATGGAGGAGGCGAATATCAAATATGGGTGGGGTATAAGTGTCTCCACTGCGAGGAAACGGCGGCGGAGTGAGGCAGAAGGGAAGAAAAGGTGTCCCCTTCGGTCTCGGTGACCTTAGGTTCTTTTCGTTGACTGTTCCTTTCCGTTCTAGAGCAGTTTTAAATGCCCAGATTGCAAGGGGAGAACTAGATACCGTTACTACAAGTACTACACCGTATTTATACCCCATCGAGCCCAGTGCACTGCCTTCCCAGGAGTAATGTTGAGCCTCTGCCGACTCCGTTGTGCGTGAAACAGTTTGGTGGAGCCGGCAGAACCGACTCTTTGGTTGCCAGCGGACCCTCATGGTGGTAATTTGACACAGCGTACCTGTGTCATACTTCTGCCAGCGGAATTCCCTCTTTCTCATGGTGGAACACAAGCCCTCCACGGAGTCGGACTCTCCTCGATGTTAACCTACAGTTATCAACCTGTTTAGGATATTGTGGTTCAGCTATCAGTTATATTCTCTTGTTCAGGCAATTTCCGCTTAACGGAATTGCCTTCCGATGGTCCTGTATTCTTCAATGGTGTGGGGTTCGAGATTCCGCCGCCGTAAATCCCGTTGGTCATTCATTATTACTGGATGGGATTCCGCCATGTGTTCCCTCGAGGTGGAACTCATCCATGTAAGCGTGGTTTTAGTCAACGGAGATTTATAATTTGAAGAATGATCCTCCATTTCCGTCTCTGTATCAGTTCCGTAGCATAAGGGTTAACGTGCCGCGAATGTCTGTTGAGACCAAGGATTTTTAGCGGAGACTCCGGGTTCGATTCCTGGCGGGGCCGTCTGTCTTGAACAATTCGGTTTTTTTTTTCCAACATGACTTGTTTCCCACTGCAACCCTGGTGGTTGTTTCTTGTTCAGTGTCGACGGGAGGACCTTTCAAGTGGCGGGATGCGTTTTCCGAGCCGTGGAAGCTGTTCCATAGGCGGCGGAAGTCGACAGAACGTGTTCTTTGAGCGGCGGAAGGGCTGAATTGGCATCCTAACAGTGTTTCCATGCTTTTATCATTGACGGAATGCGTTTTCCAAGCGGCAGAAGGGCTGAATTGCGACCTAACAGTGTTTCCATGCTTTTATCATTGACGGAATGTGTTTTCCAAGTGGTGGAAGGGCTGAATTCGACCTTTATGCCCATCGGCGCCTTAGCATAGGTGTTGCATCGCGGATTACTTCACGCACAACAGATTGTTATCGCGGCTGACCCGGGTTCGACTCCCGGCGGTGCCATCCGTTTTCTTTAACGTTCTGAGTATGCTCGTTGGAAATATTGTCCTTTCCGCTAGTTGTTTCTGTTGTCGTGAGGAATATTACGAGTTCGGCGCATGGAGCCGGCTCACACCACCTCCAAGCCCTGCTATTCATTCTCACACAGCTCGCTATAGCATGAGTACCGTGTCTGCACCAGGCCCGAGTAGGCTATCGGGCCAGTGGCCTGGGACCGGCCTCTTGTATACCCAGTTTAGTTTACGCCTTTACTGTACAACCGGATAATAGATATTCTGTGTGAATGTAGTGCCAAAAGAAAAAATCAAGTCCGAAAAAAAATAGCGGGATTCTAACCTCACGAAAGTAGTGTGATGATCACTTTAAGCGAAAGTAGCGGATCACACACCTGTTGTCACGATTAAGCAGGCTATCTAATCGGACAACACCTTATCTCGTTATCTAAGCGCCAGGATAAGCGCTGGTCTATTTAAACATCGAGGCTATGCTTGAGTCATCAGTGATCGGACAGCCAGGGATCGGGTTCTCACAGGAACATGCCGATGAAGCACGACGGATTGGTGATCGGACAGCTGACAGGTGTCATGGCTGCGGACATGTGGAGTGTGCATGGGCATTACTCAGAACACATGGCTTCAGGACGTTTCTTACTCAGAACACATGGTTCTAGCATGTTTATTACTCAGAACACATGGTTATGGTGCTTGTAGCACATGGACGCTCTATTGTATATATTATTAGCACTAGTTACATAGCCACAGTTGAACAGTATAAGTAGTGTAGCTAGTCGCATGTATTCCTTAGTCTTTTATTCCATCATACTTCGAGCCTCACTCTTACCTGCTACATCTGAGAACGCAACGTGCGACCTCTCAGACTAGTATTTGAGCCTTGAGCGTGACATGATAAAAGACTACCCTTCATACCTTCGTACCGCCCCTACTCTCCGACCTCCTTTCCCTTTCCCCCCATCCCTCTATCCACTACTTGGTTTCTTACCCTCTACTTGGCTTCTCGTATTTGAAGTTCCATTTTCCCTATTCCCCACCCGCCGATTCCCTACCTCGTCCACAGCGAGTCTAAACAAGTGCAGCACCAGTCGTTTTCGGTTTACCGAACAGACAGACGCTAGGCCACGGGAAACGTTGAGTCCGTCCCAAGCCACATAGCAGTCGCAGGAGTGCCAGCCGGACCTTCGGGGAAGACTGCCTCGCTATCGCCGGGGGTGTTGTAGAAGACCCGGGGTAGTTCTGTCGCAAGAGACCGTTGCGATTCCACCAACCGCTGAGTGCGGATTCATACCAACACAGTGACCTTCCGCGCCCCATCCACCTCCTCCTCCTCGGGAACCTCATCCCCGTCGACTTCCTTATACCGTTCCGCCGAACTTCCTACCTTCACCCCGTTCGACCGACTTTACGCCGCCCTCGCCAAACTACCTTACCAACCACCTCGCCCGTCGCTCATATTACCAATGGCCGATGAAGACCAGAACCAGGGCACCACCTCTTACATGCCCGCTATGGACCTCGACCCCGCCCCGAGAGAGACTAGGTCCTCTCGGATTTCCTTCGCCCGCCTCCCCCCCACTTTCGACGGCTCTGACAAGAGCAAGTGGGAGACCTTCCTCGACGCCCTCCTTAATTACCTATGGGCGTACGATTCGTAGTTTGACTCCGAGAAGAAGAAAATCGCGTTCACCCTCTCGTTATTGGGTCGGACCGATGGTGCCTCGTGCCCAGCCACAAACTGGGTACGTAATTGGTGAAAGCGCAAATTGCGCGAGGGGCTTGACAGCCTCTACCACTTCGATGATTTGATCTCGGAGTTGGAAGGGACGTTCCAGGACAAGAACGTCAAACAGACGGCGCACATGCGCCTTACGACAACTCGGCAGGGAAAGACTCCCCTGGCCGACTTTATCCAGGCGTTCGAGTTGAACGCTGAAGAAGCGGGGTATGCCCCCAACGACAAGGACACCCCCCACAACACCTTCCTAGTGGAAACACTAGAAGGCCTCGTCGAGGAGGCGGTGCGCACCCAGCTGTATGCGGATGTTCTGGACCCCGGCGCGTGTACAAGCGCCGGCTGCCAAGTCATCACCGGGGTTCGGGCCGGCGCCCAACCTCGCGAAGAAGATCGGGCCGGGCGAGACCGCCCCGATGGATGTGGACCGCGCGCGGCAGACACCCCGCGTTTTTAAATGTTATAACTGTGGCAAGGAGGGCCATATGAAGCGGGAGTGCCCAGAGCCTCCCAAGTCCAAGTTTAATATCCGGTCGATCAAGACCGAGGACTACTCGCAGGACGACCTGCAGGCTCTTGCAGCCGTGCTTCGCGAGAAGGGTTTTTAAAGGGGCCCCCGCGTGCGGCCAAAGCGGCGCCCCCTGTCACGAATAAATATGCACATCTCAAGGACATTAATATTAGCAACGTAGTTACAGACCCGGCATATGATATTTATACCCCAGAAAATACTAGTTTACGAAAGAGCATAAACGATTTCCTAGTAGCTAGTGTAGAAAACAAACAAAAAATACGTATCTTGGAGAATCAGAATCGGAAACGTAATATTCGCAATCGGAAGATGGACGAAGTAAATAAGAGATGGAGTGCATTCAAAAAGGCCCCTGGAACCCAAACCAGTGCGAAAAATAGTGTGACAAAAAAGGACGGCGATGCCGTGAGGGCTCAATCCCAGGATCGGGAGGAAGCGCCTAAACAGAAGAAAACACGCATGACGCTGAGTCAGAAGAAGACACAGGCGGCACAGAAGTTGGCACAGCCTGAGGATCGGCTTGCCAAGGAGATGAAGGAACTCCAGAAGCAGAGGCGGCACCACGAGATGCTCGTTCCCGTCACGCTGACTGCGTTGGACACTGGGAAGACGCGCGCTGTCAAGGCTCTTCTCGATAACGGTTGCACTACCACGTGCATCGATCGAGATTATGCCAAGGCAGAAGGCTTCGAGCTCCACGAGCTTGACGTGCACATCGTCGCCCGCAACGCAGACGGAACGGAGAACTCTCGGGGAAAGATCACTCACTACGTTGAGTTGATGCTTTCGGTCGGACCCCACGTTGAGCGCCAACGGTTCTTGGTCACAGGACTAGGCAAGGCTCGCGTGTTCATTGGGTACGATTGGTTGTTCAAGCACAACCCCGAGGTGGATTGGCGATCACAAAAGATCGTGTTCAGCCGCTGCCCGCCCGAGTGCAACATGCATGGCACGGAGTGCCGGACTGGATTGTCCGCGGAGGAAGAGAAGTTGGAAGACGGCGAGTCGATCCTATTGGTCGACTTTGCAGAACAGATCGATCTGCGTGCGCAAGGATCACAGGCGCAGCAGATGGCGGAGGAAGCGAATCGTGGGAAGGAGTGCATGACTGAAGGGAAGGTCCCGGAGGATTACCACGAGTTCGTGAAGGTGTTCGCGAAGGAATCGTTCGACGCCATGCCCGAGAAAAGGCCGTGGGATCACGCAATCGAGCTTAAGCCAGGATCAAAGGCTGTAGATTGCAAGATCTATCCGCTCTCGGTCACGGAGCAGGGGAAGCTGAACGAGTTCCTGGAGGAGAATCTGAAGAGTGGGAGGATCCGACCCTCGAAGTCGCCGATGGCTTCGGTGTTCTTCTTCGTGAAGAAAAAAGATGGCAGCCTACGACCAGTCCAGGATTACCGGAAGCTCAACGAGATGACAATTAAAAATCGTTATCCACTTCTGCTAATCTCGGAGCTTGTAAATAAGCTCTGTGGCGCCAAGTACTTCACGAAGTTGGATATCCGATGGGGGTACAACAACGTGCGGATCAGGGAGGGAGATGAGTGGAAAGCGGCATTCAGGACGAACCGAGGGCTGGTCGAGCCGCTCGTGATGTTCTTCAGCCTGACGAATTCCCCAGCGATGTTCCAGACAATGATGAACGACACCCTTCGAGAGCTCATAAACGAGGGAAAGGTCATAGTCTACCTGGATGATATCCTTATCTTCACCGACAACTTGGAGGAGCACAGAGCACTGACAAAGCGGGTACTTAAAATCCTGCAAGACAACAAGCTCTTTCTCAAACCAGAGAAGTGCGACTTTGAGAAGATGGAGATCGAGTATCTAGGAGTCATCATTTCCTATAACTCGATGAAGATGGACCCGGTGAAGATCAAGGGTGTGATGGAGTGGCCGGAACCAAAGAACCTTAAGCAGACACAGGCGTTCTTGGGTTTCACAAACTTCTATCGCCGCTTCATCCAAGGATATGCGGAGATAGCGAAGCCGATGACCGGGAAGGAAGGCTGGAGTTGGGGAGAGGAGCAGAAGAGAGCGTTCCAAAGGCTCAAGGACCGCATCGCCGAAGACGCCGTACTGGCGCTTCCCACAGATCACGGGAAGTTCCGAGTCGAGGCAGACGCATCAGATGGAGCTATAGGAGTGGAGCTCGCACAGGAGCAGGAGGGCGAATGGCACCCTGTTGCTTTCATGTCTCATGGACTCAATGAGACTGAGCGGAACTACGAGATCTATGATAAAGAGATGCTCGCGATCATGACCGCACTGGACGAGTGGCGGGAGTTGTTGATGGGCGCAAGCCAAACATTCGAGATCTTCACTGATCATCAAAATCTCGAATACTTCAAGAAGCCTCAGAAGGTTAATCGCAGACAGGCCCGGTGGATTCAGGAACTGGCGGAGTTCGATTTCACGTTGCACCACCGGCCCGGAGCGTTGAACAAGAAGGCAGATCTCTTATCTCGGAGATCGGATCACGACCAAGGGAAAGACGACAACGACAATGTCGTTCTGCTGAAGCCAGAGTATTTCCGAGCACAGGACATAGTGCTGGAAGGGCCAGAGGCAGGGATCTTGGAAGAGATAATAAAGGAGAAGAAGATCGATAAGAGCGTTAAGCTGGCGCTCGAGAAAAAGCTATCAGCCTGGGAAAAGAAGGACAATATTATCTATTACAACGGACTTATATACGTACCCCGGAATCAGGAGTTGCGTGATAAGATTATCGGACTGCATCACGACCTGCCCATGCTTGGCCATCCTGGAGAGAACCGCACGCAGGAAATGGTGGAGTGTAATTATTGGTGGCCAAGGCTGGGAAACCAGGTCGCCGAATATATAAAGGCCTGCGAGGCTTGTCAAAGGACTCGAGTGCACCGGTACAAGCAGGGAAAGCTTAACCCGCACAAGATCGCCGAGGGGCCGTGGCAGATTATATCTATGGATCTTATCGGTCCGCTGCCAGTCAGCAATGGCTTTAACGCCATCCAAGTCTGGGTCGACACTTACACCAAGATGCTCCATTGCGAGGCAACAAACATGGAGCTGACGAGTGAAGGTGTCGCCTGACTCACCCGGGATCGCGTGATTAGATATCACAGCATTCCCCGTAAAATCATATCGGATCGGGACACTCGATATTTATCCGGGTTCATGCGGGAGCTTAACCGGCTCCTCGGCATCGAAATGAACCCGAGCACAGCCTATCATCCGGCAACAGACGGACAAACAGAACGGAAGAATCAGGAGATTGAAAAATATCTCAGGATCTTTGTCAACCACCAGCAGTCGGACTGGGCCGAGTGGCTCGCATTGGCCGAGTTCACTCACAACAATAAAACAAGCTCGTCGACGAGCATGTCACCTTTTTATACGAACACGGGATACCACCCCTGGAAGGGGATCGAAAACTCAGTCGAGTCGTGCAATGAAGCTGTGAACGACTTTGCACAGAAAATGAAGAGGATCCGCGACGAAGCGTCTGTCGCTCTTGAGAAAACCCAGAAAAAGATGAAGAAGTATTATGACTCACATAGGCGCGAGCCGCCTGTATTTAAAGTCGGAGATAAGCTCTGGGTCGAGGGGACCAATATCGAGACGGACCGACCGACTAAGAAGATAGACGATCTCAGGCTGGGGCCTTACGAGATCCTGGAGAAGGCTGGGGTTTCGGCGTGGAAGCTGAGATTGCCGGAGACGGACCAGACATATCCGGTCTTCAACGAGGCACTTCTCACGCCTTATGTGGAGCCGCCCGAGGGACGAAAGGAGAAGCGGCCGGGACCGCAGATCGTGCAGGGAGAGAAGGAGTACGAAGTGGAGGAGATCCTCAACCACAGGAAACGTGGGCGAGGATACCAGTATTTAATCAAGTGGAAGGGATACCCGATCGGAGAACGGAATTCGGAGCCACAACGGAATTTGGTGAACGCACAGGAGCTCTTGGACAGATATAATGTCAAGCACAACCTAAACGCCAACCATGTCAAGCTTGCCAAGATTGTCGATGGGATGTCCGATGACGAGAAGAAGGCGCTAGCCACTGAACTCAGACGCCAAGGCTTGATGCCACCCAATGATGTGCAGGACGCAGAGGGTTTGATTGCCCGGGAACCGCCGCAGACCGATGGGATTCCGGTGATAAGCTGGCAATTTGGCCAAGCCTGAAAATGCATTAAATGTGTATTTCTGCGCTGCTTTACATATCTAATGTGTACATCTCTGCATGAGAGCTGGAGTGAGGCCCATACTGCTGGCTAAAGGACGCACTGGGGAAGCTAGTAGACTTGCCAAGCCACCGATACCACGAGGGTCAACGGTCTGGGAAGCTGCAAGTGACTTTAGCTAAAATTGGTGTCCAACCATTCGATCGAATTGGGACATACCATGGCGTACCAAATATCAAGGGCATCAAATACCATCCATCTAGACGAGGAGTTGATCCAGGTTGCAGGTCAAATCAAGTTGACAGAGTCATTGGTGCAGTTGTGGGCACAAGTTCGATATTTGTGACATGTTTGGTCACTGTGACTATAATCACATGAGCCTAGATGCTTCGGAGGGCTCAGGAATCATCCGGATACATTCAGATTCGGTTCGGGGACAGTGGGACACCCTAACCCTCAGAGATCGACATGTGCATGGGGGTTTTGTTGGGCTATCAAGAATATTTGGATGACTGAGCAGGCATGTGATATTTTGGATGAATAAGCACACAGCCAATTGGTCCGGATCAATTAGGGCCAAGAATAGGTGTGGAGGCGTCCCAAAGAAGGGACGAGAGTCATAGCAATTGTGTTTGCCATCAGTTCTTTCAGTTTAACAACATTATATTTATCTTTCTCATCAAAATTATCGTTATCATTGTATGGACCCATGTAACCTAATTAGGAACCCTGTGATAGCCAAGTAGTATAAATACAGTAGCTAGGGATGTCTTTCGACACGGGATCCTGCCCCTCCTTTCTGGCTATCAGTCAAACGACTGACAGTTAGAAAGTAGGTGTAGTGTCTTGTCTGTGGGCTCAATAATTGATTGTGTGGTTGTTGTATTGTTGTTTTCTTGAGTTGCACCTGGAAAAGCGCCTAAATAAGCTTAAGATGACCACAATTCGGCTAATAGGCCTTGGCTATAACCTCTGGTTGCCTTGGATTTGCTATTAAACTACAAGTCTTTTGGTGTTGTACTTTAGCTAAAGTCCTTGGAAGCGGTTCTCTGCTTGGATTGCTTGTCACATCGGTTCCCTTACCTTATATATCGATAATAACACGGAAACAGTATCTTATATAAAGATAATACCAACGGGTTTCATATCGGGTCATATCGGGTCATATCAGGGTTTCATATCGGACAAGGAACACGAACAAGGAACAGTTAAAAGGCATTAGCAACGGGCTATAAGAACATCATCGGATTTGAAGGGACTTGTTACTCTCTGAGTTTCAGACGTATTGGCAAAGACTCGGTCACTATCATTGGAATACAAGGACTACATCGCTTATAGTGAACCACACCGCATATAAACAAACCCCATTGAATATAAAACACGTTCCTATCGTCTCAGACCTCTCTTTGAGTGCCTAGAAGATCAGTAAACGAGTCTGCATTTGTTATTGGTCTCACAGCCAAGAAGCTTTGATTTCTGACGTCAATAATTGTAGTGTGTTCAAATTGCAACAGCCTAATACTTGGTTGGAATCCCCGAACTTGCGCGATCAACGACAAGGGCCTTACCATAGAGTGTTTTGTGAAGTTAGTTGCGTTGTGTTCAAGTTTTGGTTTTGGTTTTGGTTGATTTATCAATTGAGATCTGGTAGCCATTTGCTTGTTTGCATAGCTTAGCACTTCATTTTCACGCTTGCCCACGTGTCGATCGTTTCACCGGTCTTGCCGCTGGGACACTGGGATTATTTAATCAAACGGTATAAGCCGAAGCAGGAATCGGCCGATTATCCGACACGCTATCTATACGACCCTATCACGAGACAGAAGAAAATCGTGGAGAAGTTCCCTAACGAAGGATGCTCGCGCGGTACTTCAGTCGAAATTTAATTATTCGACGGTCGTCGGGACACCGACCCTAGGACGGGGGTAATGTCACGATTTAGATGCTATCTAATCGCGACAACACCTTATCTAAGCACCTAATCAAGTGCTTGTCTATTTAAACACCAAGGCTATGCTTGAGTCATCAGTGATCGGACAGCCAGGGATTGGGTTCCCACAGGAACATGCCGATGAAGCACGACGGATTGGTGATCGGACAGCTGACAGGTGTCATGCTGCAGACATGTGGAGTATGCATGGGCATTACTCAGAACACATGGCTTCAGGACGTTTATTACTCAGAACACATGGTTATGGTGCTTGTAGCACATGGACACTCTATTGTATATATTATTAGCACTAGTTACATAGCCACAGTTGAACAGTATAAGTAGTGTAGCTAGTTGCCTGTATTCCTTAGTCTTTTATTCCATCATTCTTCGAGCCTCACTCTTACCGAACACCTCCAATCCGCATTGTGCGTCCATTGGGTATTCTTGAGCCTTGAGCGTGACATCTAGCCCTTTCTGCAGAATCACGGTTAAATTGTCATATAGTATGACTTTCGGTACGGGAAAACGGATAAACTACTCCAACACATGAATGATGGAGTTAGTGGATCAATCTTCCCTAGGCAACAACTGCGCTACCCAATCCAGACCTCGGTCCAAGCGTCAAATATCAAACATGCCGTGGATTGATCCGTCGGCTACTGCCGGACTGTTCGGGTCGTGTTCTCATTTTAGCAAAGGTTCCTTTCGTCCGTTGATTCCCAACTCCAGTAGTGTACTTTTCAGGTGTAATTTGTAGTCAGAATGGATGGTGTGTGTATGTCCTTGGTATAACACTTTATCTCTGTCCCAATTCGATCGAATGGTTGGATTTAGCTGTGCTCCGTTTGTTCCCGAGGGTGGCGTGTGAACAGCCATTTGTTATCTCTGAGCGGATCTGTCCCTCTTCCTCCTTTCGTTTCTCCACCATTTCTACACCGATTCGCAAGTTTGGGGCTCTTTTTCATCGCACTATCTGGGAGAATACATCACAGGTCTCATATCCGTGACACGAACCTGCCTTGGGCTCATAGACCAGTCAATCATTGCTCGACCCGATTTCAAGTGACACACTATCGCTCCCTCTGCGGCGATTCACCCGTCAGAGCTACGGACTTTCGACTTGATATACATATTCTTGCTATCAATTCCAACCTGAGTCATAGCTGTCTCATTTGCCATCCACTGCGTGCGGCTACACCAAACCACTGGATTCCACTGGAGTATAAAAACTGATCCTGTTAGGTAGATTGCGGGTGGGAGGCAGTTGTGTATTGTGATTGGGTGTGTCCTATACATCCAATATAACCTTCAGAAACTCAATTTTGGCCAGATCTGCTCTGCACTGCGCATCATTTCGTTCACATGTGATTTCTCCCATCCTCCATGCCCAGAATGGCAAATAATTATGGCACCTGTAGGTATTGTAGGTATGTTTTGAATGTATAGAATTGTGTATATTAACCCCTTGACTCGCTTTGAATGCACTGGGCTCAATCCAATGGATGCCAACGAACAATTTAGCGGGGTGGCTCGTTAGGCCGTTTATTGCCTTTTTGGGGTACCGGCCGAAAACAATTTGGCGCGGCCTTAAATCACTCCCAATAAATTCTCTAAAATATTTTAAGTTACTCTTAAGATGCCTACCTTCCTCTGAGAGGGCCTAACCAAGTACCTACATTCCACCATGCCCATGCACGAGGCCGAAAGTGCTTAGGTGGCTCGGATCCCGGTCACTGATAGTAGCCGTATCATTTATACAAATGGATGTGTCAGACAAACAAATAATGCTGCTGATGTACAATGGAGAATAGTGTGCTCCGTGCCATGGATCAATACCTGTCACTGTTGGTAGTTAGTAGAATTGTCCAAAGAAACCCTGTTGTCTCCAGTCTTTTTCACTGCAAGCTGCCCTAGGCATGAATAACAGCCAATCAAATGGCTCTGGTCTGCACTGGCTTGTCAACACAGCCGAAGATATCTCCTGTGGAGAGAACACTAGCAAGATCTCATATATCTCTGATGCGCACATAAACGAAGTGTGCGTCCCTTTCTCGGGGCTGAGGACTACTCCTTATAATCTGGTTCCAATTTACAGGCCCATTCACAATCACATGCTTTGCCGTCGAAGTTGACACTCACTATACCCCCCGCTGTGAGGCCCTTGTTTTTTTTTTGTCCTATAGAAAGTGAGTTGTTCTATGACGGCATCAGTGGCGCCTCTGGTCCTCATATGTCAAATCTCCGGCCGACCGCCCCACAGATCCCATGTTCCGGCATTGCTTGTCACTTAAATTGAACTCCCACTGCTGCAGGGCCTGTGCACCTCGCATATATCAAGGGACTCGCCGCCCCATCTGTGAATGCTGCTGTGTGTATAATAATGGTGGGGTCGTGAGTATTCCTTATGGCATATATACTGTGCAAAAATTATTTAATTGCGAGCTTTGCTCGCAATTATCCACTAAAGGCCAGAAATTGTCAGTAAACAAGGACAAATTATACATGTATCCGAGAACATCGGAATACACAAAATGTGCTCAAACTCATTCAAAACACAGCATCTAGCCATGAATTTTGAGATTGTTGAGTATGGTCCATCAATCCACTTGCTACTCCAATATGGGAGCAATTGGTGAAGTTTTGGACGTGTTTCAGCTTCACGCTTGCCACCAGGTGGTCGCGTGTCATTCTTTCTCTGTCTTCGAAGTGAGCACCCAACGCTTAGGCGGATCTATATTACTGATACAACGGCCCATTCTGGGTCTAAATCTCAAATCTTGGAACAATGTGATGGAAATTCGAGCTGTTCATTAAGTTTTGTCTGCTACCATAGATGGAAATGGTAGAGGTGGCGGTGAAGGGCCGGACCAGTCGGGAAATTCCGAGGCGGCAAATGACAAGCCGGATCAGGAACTCAACGGATTACTGACCCGAACATAAAGCAGAAATGACAAACAGACAATTCAATATACCGTGAACATTATTACCTTCAAGTTGTCTTTGGGATCTGACATTGGAACAAGTAGAAACAAAAAGACATGAAATACATTTGCATTTTTATTGCTTTCTGGTTTCCTGAATCCTCTTGCATTCTGATTTTTTCAAAATGCATGACAAGTACAATATGACAAAACTTTGTTTGCACTTGTAGCAGAAAATGGGCCAAAATCGATCTTCCCCAGGGTAGCCAAACCTAAAGGTTCAGCAATAATCCCTCACTTGCCGCATGCCCAGGATTCTGCCCTCCCAACTAACTTCACTCGTATTTCTGACAGGGTGGCATACCCACATACATACATACATTTATTCCTTTGTTGTTGGTCTTGATGCCACAAACACTAGGTTTTCAATTTGCTCTTGGGTTTCTCACTCCTCATACATACATATCTCTATCATTTTGTCTTCCACCCAGGAGAATTCCTGGTCACTGAATGTCACTTGGATTTTGCAGGCATTTGCACCTAATAATCCCACATAACCCTTCATATTAGAAGGGGCATACCCCCCCTGTGCCCCTTCTAATATGAAGCGTTTGAAGAAAAGCCAGTGTGCTGCAAAAAATGCTGCATGCAAGGTCCAAAATATACTGCAAAGGCACTGCAGCATATGGGCCTTTGGACTTAGAGCTCTCAGTTGTTGCTTGTATTAGGTAATCCCGTTGGGTGTTGGCTCAATAGTGGGAGTTAGAATGGCTCAAAAAGGAAACTTTCAAGAAAATACAAGAAAAATAGAAGAAAAAAAATAGAAAAAAATATGTAGAGGCTATAATGTGACAGTGGAGGCGGGATATCCAAAAAAGGAAATTCAGCAAAAAAATATTGTGAAATACAGGAAAAAATACAATAAAAATAAAAATAAAAATAAAAACTCCTTCCGTGCAGCATATTCACCTCTGTGACTTGAAGCTTTAAAGATAGAATGTATTACTTAATCCTGCCAGGGTGGAATACCTAAAAAAGGAAATCCACTAAAAAATATTGTAAAATACAAGAAAAAATAAGAAAAAAAAAAAAAAAAAAAAAAACCACTTTTCCTCCTCCACCCAGTCGCCATTGGATGAGACACCTAAAAAGGAAATTCACCAAAAAATATTGTAAAATACAGGGAAAAAAAATCACCACTCTTCTCCCTCTACCTATACTACCATTCTAGTTAGAATAGGTAACATAGTAGGTTTTATTAGAAGGGAGATGTAGTGGTCTAAGGCTACTTTCAAGAATTAGCAGCTGATATAAGTCATAATTAAATCATATTTCTGCTATTTGTATTGGACTTGATGGGTCCTGCCATTGCCTTGAAATTGATGGCTGTCTGTACTGGATGCTATAGCTGCCTGACAAATGATGGCTGCCTATATTGAGGTTGCAACTGATGCCTGGTTGCATTAAATGCTAACATCTGTTCAAAAAGCGCTGGCTCTCGGAAAGTATTTTGCATTTTGCAGGCCAATGAGGCAGCGCTTTTTGAACAGATGTTAGCATTTAATGCAACCAGGCATCAGTTGCAACCTCAATATAGGCAGCCATCATTTGTCAGGCAGCTATAGCATCCAGTACAGACAGCCATCAATTTCAAGGCAATGGCAGGACCCATCAAGTCCAATACAAATAGCAGAAATATGATTTAATTATGACTTATATCAGCTGCTAATTCTTGAAAGTAGCCTTAGACCACTACATCTCCCTTCTAATAAAACCTACTATGTTACCTATTCTAACTAGAATGGTAGTATAGGTAGAGGGAGAAGAGTGGTGATTTTTTTTCCCTGTATTTTACAATATTTTTTGGTGAATTTCCTTTTTAGGTGTCTCATCCAATGGCGACTGGGTGGAGGAGGAAAAGTGGTTTTTTTTTTTTTTTTTTTTCTTATTTTTTCTTGTATTTTACAATATTTTTTAGTGGATTTCCTTTTTTAGGTATTCCACCCTGGCAGGATTAAGTAATCTTTAAAGCTTCAAGTCACAGAGGTGAATATGCTGCACGGAAGGAGTTCTTATTTTTATTTTTATTTTTATTGTATTTTTTCCTGTATTTCACAATATTTTTTTGCTGAATTTCCTTTTTTGGATATCCCGCCTCCACTGTCACATTATAGCCTCTACATATTTTTTCTATTTTTTTTCTTCTATTTTTCTTGTATTTTCTTGAAAGTTTCCTTTTTGAGCCATTCTAACTCCCACTATTGAGCCAACACCCAACGGGATTACCTAATACAAGCAACAACTGAGAGCTCTAAGTCCAAAGGCCCATATGCTGCAGTGCCTTTGCAGTATATTTGGACCTTGCATGCAGCATTTTTTGCAGCACACTGGCTTTTCTTCAAACGCTTCATATTAGAAGGGGCACAGGGGGGTATGCCCCTTCTAATATGAAGGGTTATGTGGGATTATTAGGTGGGCATTCGTTGTTTGGCCGGCAACGCCGGTGCCTCCGGAGGTCACGTGGAGGAATTACCATATGCCTTTTGATTTGTGGGGACAAATCGGCTCGGTTACGGTGTTTGTGGGCGCCCAAAAGAATTATGAAAAATACGCATAAAAAGGAAAGAGGAAAAAAAGAGAGAAAGGGAGATTTAGATACCTCCTCAGCAAGGAAACTGAAGAAGTTTTGGAGGTGCTTGGGACTATTCTTTGGTGACATCAGAACATGTCATTTTTTTTTGGCGCTGCACAGCTTTGTTTGAAGCGGAATTCAATGAAAGTGGAATATCTTTGTGAGAGTTTTTGCATGGCCGGTGTTCGCTGATGATATATTTGATGGCTTTCATTTTAGTAGCAGTTTATTCTCATATTTATTTTCGGGCGCTACGCAGCCTCCTTGATTATTATTCTCCTTGCATTGAATTTCCAAATTTCGGGATGTTCATGTAGCCCTGGCCTTTTGGCATGACACCTACGGACGGGAAATATTCTCGGAAGAAGAAGGGGCTAAAGGCCCATTATAGGTTGTGTACCCCAGCCACGGAGCACCTTTCAAGGTCCGTTACATGTGTTGAAGCAACTTTCATACGTACGGTAATAAAATAGACCATGATCAATCAAATTTCACTGCCGGCAAGGGCCAAGACCCCAGGTTCATGGCATTTGACAGGCAGAGCACAGACACTTGCCATGGCGATGGCCAGGCATTGCACAATTCCCTTTGTTCCTTTGTCAGCATGGGAAAGTCCAGCGTTCAAGTTCAAACCCAATGAAAAATTCTTCCCTAGGCTCTTTCAGAACTTGCTGGCCCTCGTCTCCCTCCGAACAGGAGCAGAGGAGCCTGGAGAGCCCAAGGCAGAGTCTACCAGTACATCTTGTGGCCTTTATCTGGTCTCACGCCTGCAGCACAATGAATTTGTTTTGCGTGCAACTTTAAACCCGGTGCCCATGCAAAATTGGCTGCACGTTGAGAAGTGTTCGGCAAAACGAGACACAAGAGCAAACTTCTGTATAGCTAACTCATGGGAAGAAATACATATTTTTTGGACTCATGAACCCACGGTCATGGCACTTGCCCGCAGTGTTTGCTGGGGAAATTCCCCAATATATATAGACTAGTTGGGCTCCCAATTCCAACCACAACAGTCTCCACAAACACCAGAACAGAGCCAACAAATCTGGCACCACACAACACTCACATTGCTACACCAATTATATAATCACTTACTGCCTTGGCCGTGGGGGGGAGTCAGACACGCCACGGGGTAACCGTGGTGTAGCGTGCGCCTCAAGAGGTGCTCGATCTCTGAATCAGCTAATAAATCCCACGACCCCCCCCCCCCCCCCCCCCAGAAAAGGGAACTTTATCAATCCATCAACGACGAGGCTCGTCTCTTATGCCACTCGACTCTTGCCCACACTGGCAGCTTGCCTCTATTACCCGCATCTTGTGTGCACTCTAGCACCTCGACCTGCAAGCAGAATGGACCCATAGCTCTGTATATGATGCACATAGACTGTCAAATAATACAGTTCCTTCGACATACAACACTTTTTCTTCACCTTCGGGCATATCTAGCACAAGTAACAATGAGGTACTCCCTGAAAAAAGAGACCCGAGTCAAGGGACACGGGAAGTATGGTGTCCCAAATGCTCTATATATATTCAACACGGGCACGACACCAGTTTGCAGCCCGTGGTAAATCATTGGGCAAGCAAGCGGTGTCAAGCGGCTGCCCGTGTGTAATCTTTCATCATAACATTCACGTCCTTATTGTATTGACTGAAATTTGACTGAAAGAAATATAAGGCACAAATTTGCGAAATGTACACCCTTCTCCTCCGACCAGTGTTTCTGGGGCCGAACCCAAATGTGCGGGAGCTTGTTATCGTTGGGACATTGGGTCTCTGTGCACAACATACCCATTCTGTATACATGAGCCCACGTCTCGCAAAAGTCCCGGTTATACCCTTCTGTCCACAGATTTCGTTCAATCGGTTATTCATGTCCGCTCGGTCGACTGCCTCGGATCGGTTACAGCAATTCGTGGCTGCTGTGATAGCTGTGATACCTTAGATTCCTCAATTAAAACCATGGAAAAGTGGTCGCAGCAGTCATTTGGCAAATGATCTATCGGCTGACTCAATCACATCCAGTCCGCAGGAAAGGTCAAAGCCCTTTTGAAACAACTCCAAGCAGAGCAGGTCAAGGTCGGTTATGACCGGCAGTCTAGTGTGTGTGCTCTCTAACAATCTTCCAGAAAATAATTACTGGAAATCCCTTAAAGCCGCTCGGAAGCGACTTCAGGAGAACAGAGAGTTGCTTGACCACGGTTGCTTTCTAATGCGAAGAAGGAGGGTTGGAGTGTCCGAAAAACTACCGAAAAAAGCCAGCTTGCTATAGATGACAAATACCATGCCAAGAATTTTACTGAGTTTGACGAGGACCTCACTACTCTCATCTACGAGATTGGTGGTGGGGCTGCTTTGTACGCACTAAACAAGGCCCCAATCATGCTCCCATCATGCCATACCATTTCCAAGACCTGCCACGAAACTCTGCCGCTGCCTTAGTTGTGGGTCCCGCAATCTCGCTTTCTCTGGTACCACCTAGCTCCCCAGGTCTCTGTTTGTGCTCACTGGGCCCTTTAGGCCGACCTTGCTCGCCATGCTCCCATCACGCCATACCATTTCCAAGACCCACCACAAGCTCAACTTACGGATCACCGTTGGTGATGTTAAGGTCTCTGATATTCTCGCCAATACCGAGGCTTTGTTTAGCAACATTGATTCCCGGGATTAGTCCCGTCCTTCACACACTGTCTCAGGACGAAATTGCCGGTGACAGGTGATTATGTTACTTGGAAGACACGGATGAGATTGGTGGTTTATGCGAGCATGGGGCATCTCGGCTTAGTACCTTCAAAATAGGGGACAACTTGGAGTGTGTTGAAAAGTGGTGAAAGCGGCTAGGGCTGGGAACATTCATGTTGATAAGTGTCACGATTTAGACACTATCTAATCGTGACAACACCTTATCTAAGCACCTAATCAAGCGCTCGTCTATTTAAACACCAAGGCTATGCTTGAGTCATCAGTGATCGGACAGCCAGGGATCAGGTTCCCACAGGAACATGCCGATGAAGCACGATGGATTGGTGATCGGACAGCTGACAGGTGTCATGCTGCGGACATGTGGAGTATGCATGGGCATTACTCAGAACACATGGCTTCGGGACGTTTCTTACTCAGAACACACGGTTCTGGCATGTTTATTACTCAGAACACATGCTTGTAGCACATGGACGCTCTATTGTATATATTATTAGCACTAGTTACATAGCCACAGTTGAACAGTATAAATAGTGTAGCTAGTCGCTTGTATTCCTTAGTCTTTTATTCCATCATTCTTTGAGCCTCACTCTTACCGAGCACCTCCAATCCGCATTGTGCGTCCATTGGGTGTTCTTAAGCCTTGAGCGTGACAATAAGCCGCAAAATTTGTGAAACCTCAAATTTTACGAATGCATGACATTCTGCGCTCATCCAGTGGTTGGCGTAAGCTCCAAATGTGCAACCAAGAGCCATATTGCATTATTATCCTAAACTGGCAATAACAGCTTATTCCTGGAGACAGCACCTTTGGAACACTTGGGGGTTGAATCCAGATTAAGGCTCAAAGTCCATACATCAAAGTCCTGAAACACCCTCTATACGGGGGAAGGCAAAAGCAATGATCAGGATCAAAGGGAGAATCATATTATCCACCTTTGGCATTTATTGGCACGCCGGGAACCTTATTCGGGAGGGAAACACCTAGTTGTTTACACGACTTTGGCTTACCCAACGCGACACGATGGGTCACCTGATCGAGGCCTGGACCTACAATTGTTGCTCCTATACACTGGATCTGCAACAGCACGATCACCCGATAAGCTGCAGGCTGGATTAAGCTTATACTGCGTGTTTCTGGATGCCAATTAAGGACATCTGGGGTATTATTGGAAAGGCATTAAACCATACAATCCAATCAACAATACTAGAAGTTGAGGCATCTACTACAGATGAAGATATGGGTCAATTACCCTATTCAGGGGACTAATTACACATATAATCCCTTGATTGATGGGAGTCATTAGACGAACATATAGGAGGGCTCAAGTAGCAAATAGGAACACCAGAACGCGCACAGCTGATACCAATTTCAGGCTAATCAATCAAGTAGAATACCCGAAGCCTAGTAATCACACACATGTAATGATTTTTGTACAGTATATAAGGAGGGCAGAACTAGGGAGGGCAGCACTGAACTAGACCCCAGAAAGTGAGGAGCAATATAGCCCTTGCACACGGAGTTGAAGTTTAGGCTTGAATCTTTGGCTGTCAATTAGTCTCAGAATTTAAGTTCAGTTTCGGAATAACATCAGTGGGATTCATAAGTGCTAGTTATGGGGCGTGAGCCATACCAAGTTTGAGGTGCAAGCCAGAGTTAGTGTTTCAAAGGTGTGAGCCATAGTTACGGGGCGTGAGCCAAGCAAAGGTGTGAGCCATTGTTATGGGGCGTGAGCCAAGCAAGTTTGAGGTGTGAGGCAAGTCAGTGGAATAAGGTGTGAGCCAACCAAACAGGGTCTAAACAAGCCCCACCAGATTAATAGTCCACCAAACACCCACTGGTCTAGAGCCATTATATTTGCATAGTTGAGAAACTTGAATCCATGTTGGAATCAACCGATAAATTCAGGTTGTGTCTTAAACACCACTTCAAGAAACTAGTTGAGACTTAGCTACCATTGGGGGAACGGGAATTGAATACTTTCGTGACAGATATGTTTACTCGTGGTTTCCTTGGACCTATACTTGTGTCCAAAAAGACCCGAATCTTGTCAGTGCATCACGGTCATTAAGGGAGTGTGTTGGTCTATCATCGGTTCAGTCGTACTTAATCTCACTTTGTGAGTTAGGTGTAACTCAGTCGTTCAATAGGGGGGATTTTGGCAGTTGCATATTTAGACCGTTGAACCTGAGCAACCCTTTCAACGTTGGAAAATAATTCAGTGTGGCCGCCTTTTCCAGACATGCAGCAGACGATTATGGTGCAAAGCCAGTCCTGTTGATGCCTACCTGCAAGAAAGGCTCCTGGCAATCATCGGCGCAGCAATCACAGAAGCTCATGCAGGCATGGAAGTTATCTCCCTTCGGAGAGGCAAAACACGGCCCTCTAAAGGAGGTAGCATCCGATGGGGATGGAAGACGGCGAGCTGCATTATACCTGGTCTTGATGCATAAGCATCTATACGAGTTTCTCTCCAATCTGCCGGGGCTCAATTTGTATACTGGGGAAGACGGAATAACAATGTGTTTTGATCCGAAGCACCTGTTCAAGCGTATGTCTCTTCTGCGCAGCTGGGATTACGAGCCAGTACTAACAATATTATAGGAATTTGCACACTTCTTTGCTCGCTCAAGGGCATTCTTGTTAACGGAGTTATAATCAACAAGACCCTCGTCGCTCAATGGCTGGAGAAAATCCCCGGGCATGATTGGTAGGACGAAAGCATCCATGCTCTTTTACAGCCAAAGGATTCTCAAGATGTTGGGTGATCCATAAAGTTGCTGTGCCTTGTTGCGGAGTTGTGCCATTTGGATACATCTGACGTATCCCCGTTCGAGAGAAACACCCACCGTGCTCTCGGAGAAATGCCTTCTGGATCCATTCATTAACCCGACAATCTCGCTTTCCGAGGAAATGATCCAGCTTGTGAAATTTGCACATATGGCATGTGCCCTCTTTATCAAGCATGATGGTGATTTCTCTCACCAGCTCTTTGGTGATATCCAATGCATGATTAAAAGTTTTATATCCAAAATTGCGCACTCGAAGGTTTTAAACCCATCCCTTAAAGTCTTCCTCTGCCTGTTGGGAGACGACATCCCGGAGATACTGTTCGGAAGGTCGAGAATGAAGGGAGGGCACTCACCTAACCATGCTGTTGATGAATTGCACCAGCGCTTCCTGTCTGCACTTCGGATGGACAAGATCTTTAGGAAATATCCTTACTTGGAACGTCGTGCCCGGCATCTTCGGTTGATCCGCAACCGCGACGTAGATCATCTTTCACCTCGCAATTGGGGATGGCGACCTTACCACCGGGTCGTGTGATATTCCGGGATGCTATTTTGCCGGAATCTGGCTTGCCAAAGAAACACTCGTGAGATTCAGATGCGACATCGATTTCACCGCTCGTTTCGCGCAGGATGATTTTGAGCTAATGCGACCCAACGGAGGGAAATACCCTGGCCTTTCCAAGGAAGCCGATAGGTCACTAAAAGATGCATCCACGGCAGCCGAATCACAACCGAGTTCTGCCGTCAATGACAGTCTCAAGCCTGCCAATATTCTCGCCTTTGACGGTGATAAGCCGTGAAACCAAGTACACATGAATTTTGCGATTTTGCACGATTCAGCGTGTCAACACGCACTGAGGGACCATCAGGGCACTCTGACTGAGTGGTTCAGTCTATTAGCACAAGCTACGAGGTTAACGAGGACTTCTACCGGTACCTTCACAAATGGGGCCACCAGATATCTTAGTTAACTAAGGAAACTTGACGATGGTGGCAGAGAAACTAGGACATACAAGGCCTAAGGCTGCTTGCTAGGACACAAACAGCATACCAAAGAGGTTGCGAGGGTCAATATACCGAGTGCTGGCAGGCAACAGTGGGAAGAACCCAATTATTCGTGACAAGACTATTTAGACCTGTTTTACCCAAAACTGAGGACGTGTTTGATCACGCATTGGGTCCAGACCGAGTCTGGGGATGACTTGAACAATAGGACATGATCCAGCCGTTTAGCCGCGAGGATAAACCAGAGAGAGAGAGAGAGATTGCAATATTGTGGATGAACCACCAAACCAAACCAGGAACTATGGGGTATCATTGGGAAGGTAGAAGAGTTGTGCAGAAGCTTCAAGACTATTCAGGCCCGGGACTAGAGGCTACAGACGAAGAAGACACTTTCTATCCACTTAATCAGCAATCACATGTGTCGTGTCAAACACCACATGTCTACCATATGTCTCAACAAGACACGACCAATCAGGAGCCAGGGATTAGGACTTGGGTGCCGCGAACCAACGGACATTGTACAGTAATCATCGTGATGTAAACCATAGGGCAGTAGTATAAAAGGGCAGCAGAAGGAGAGGGCAAGCTAGCACATCTAGGGGCGCTGTACACGTTGTGTCAGCCACTGGAACCGTTGCTCTGATAGCCGTGGAGGTTAGACTGTGTACGAACGATAGATTGCTTTGAACGAATTGGATCAGAATCAGAACACGGCAATTGATAGAACACGGCAATAGTCAGAACATGGCAAACAGACCCAGAACATTGAACAGAACACTGAAACTGTCGAAAGACACAAAAAGCGCAGACTTAACGGTCTTAAAACCTACCCTATACTGTCTCCTTGACGTCCTAGACGTTACTTGTCCAATACAGCTTGACTTGACCAGTCAAACCTTGCAAAAGCGCGAGCGACCCTTAGTTAACTAAGTGATCGACCGAGAAACCAGCTGCTATCAAGTCTAATACTTGACTTACACCCCCGAACTTGCACTCTGACTCTCTCTATTGAGGGGTTAGTTGTTGATAGTGTTGTGTGTTGTGTGTGGTTTAGAGTTCATAGCTCTGCTGCATTAGCATTTCGCATTTCGCATTCACACATACCTGAGAGTTAGCGTTTTCATCTGGAGCCCACCGCGAGGGGTAGATAGCTTAAATTGCTCGAATCGGACGTCGGATCCCAAAGTTTCTTTGGACCAACCAGGCTAGCAAGAAAGTTGTCCCTGCATTGTTATTCATAACACCCTGCACAAAAACCCGAGTTATTACAACTCAAAGCAAGTCTCTCCTTCGTCATAACGGCGAGGAAAGGCAAAGACAAAAGAACTTCTGAAGAAGTTCATTCAGGATCAGGGTCACAAGCCAGCTCCAGTTGGGTTAAACCTCCTCCTAGACAAACTCGCGCGTCGCAAAGAGCAGGAACTATTCCTCCTCTTCTACACGAAAAACGTCCTTCTCCGGCTGATAAAGCCAGAGAAAAAGCTGCATCTGCTACCAGGCAAAGACAAGGCGCATATCAGGAGTTACTATCTGAAAACGCTGCAAGTGGATCTAGACTCGAACCTATTTCCCCAAACACCGTTGAAGAGCCAGTTTCCCCTTTGACTACACCTAGTCAGACCCCACCTGTTGCGCAACGAGTAACAACCGTTGTAGACACCCAGAACCAGTTACCAAACCTTAGTTATCTAAGGAAGATGTCGACTTTTCCGTATCCCAGAGCCTTGGAACCCGAAAGGGGCGCTGAGTTTCGATGGAAAAACGGCAGAAAGCCTCCTGAAATATGTCATACATATTAGAATGATCATAGAAGGAGCAGCTATCGCGA